>JAAGKR010001630.1:92444-117653 GCA_011419295.1 Clarias macrocephalus
TGGTTGTTCCACCCTTGGTCTAGGTTCTTTAATGAGCTCCTGGATGAGTTGTCGACTTGCTCTTGGAGTAATTTTGGTAGGCTGGCCACTCCTGGGAATGTTCACCATTTATGAATAATTGCTCTCACCGTGGTTCACTGGAGTCCTAAAGTCCTTCATAACCCTTTATAGACTGATAAATACCAATTCCTTTGTTTCTAATCTGTTCTTGAATTACTTTTGATCGCAGCATGACATCTTTTAGCATGCTTCACTTGGTTAGACAGGTTCTGTTTAAGGAATTTCTTGATTCAACAGGTCTGTCAGTAATCCGGCCAGGGTGTGGTAAGTGGAATTGAACCAAAAATTCAACAAAAAATGTCACAGCTCATTCACGATTTAGCAAGGGGCAAGGGCGGTTTAGACAGCTTCCTCACACACACACACACACACACACACACACACACACACACACACACACACACACACACACACACTAAAGGTTATTTGGGTACACCAATTAGCCTAATCTGCAGGTCTTTGAAGAACCTGCAAACTCCATCCACACAGAAAATTTGAATCGAACCTGGCCAGGAATTGAACCCGGACACTGGAGGTGCAAGGAGTTAACCACTGTGCCGCCTAAATGGAACCATCAAAAAAAAAATTTTTTTAAACCCTGCATTTTGTATTTACTCAGGTTATCTTTGTGTAATATTAAAAATCTGTTTGATGATCTGAATCATTTAATGGTGACACTTATGCAAAAAAGAAAAAAACAGGAAGGGGCAACAGAAAATATGTTTTTTTTTGTTGTTGTTTTTTTTTTTTTTAAATATGTAGCTTAGTCATGTTTTCATTAATTTAGTTATGTTTTAATTAGCTTAGTTATGTTTTATGTAGCTTAATAATGTTTTACTTATCTTAACGTGTAATTGCCTAGCTTTGTTATGTTGTTTTAGCTAGCCTAGTTATGTTTGTGAAGTTTTACTATGCTTTACATAGTTTCATTGCATTTTACTTAGCTTCGACATGTTTCATTCAATTATATTTTACTAAATTTGGTTACGCTGCTCAAAATCAACAAGCATGTTCATCCAGCTTTTGGTGCTTTACCTAGCTTACTTCTATTTTATTTAGCCTAGTAACCTTTTAAAATACACAACCTCTATGGCTTCATTAGCTTATTTCATCTTAGCTTAGCTATGTTTTATGCATGTTTTGTTGTTTGTTTATTCTTGTATTAGTTACATTTTATTCACCTTTTAAGATCTGGAACAATGTGCAAAGTTTCTTACCTTAATTATATCTAATTTATCTTAAGTATGTTTTACTTGCCTTATTGACGGTTTCCCTCCTCGCTCAGTTACACACTGCTCAAAACTAACGTGCGTGTTTTGCTCCGCCTTGTTATATTTAGCCAAATATGCATGTTATGTTTAGTTACGCTTGACCGAACAAGATGCTTGTTTTACTTAGCTTAGCTGTTTTTCTTACATTAGTTATGTTTCCTAAGCTCGTTAAGATTTACCTTTTTTTTTTACTTAGCTTAGCCATGCGCTTCACTACCCCAAACCCTGCCACCACAAACTCCCACTCTCACACATCTTAAACGTTATGATTATATAGAGATTATATGCTGTTGCTGTCAAATGCACAATATAGTATAAATATACTAAAATATATATATTAAAAAAAGTGTTAACATTAATTTAAAAAGTTGTTTTGAAATAGTTTTTCTTAACCTTTTAAATATCTGTTTAACAATCTGTCTGCTAGTGTTTTATGGTTGAGGTTTGAAAGTCAAGTATGTGAAACTGTGTGCGTTTTTCTATGCTAAAGAGTAACTGTTTCCCCTTAGTTTGTTTGTCCCACAAGAGAAAGCCCATCATGATTAGATAAATTTCCAACCACAACTTACGTCTAAGCAGTACACTAAGAGCAGAGCGCTCAGGCAGTGCAAAAGAGAAGCGTGTTTTTACCAGCAATATAAATATAACGTTTACAAATCTACTGAAAAATTTGATTCTTATTCCTGAAATCAGATTTGCATTTAAAAAGCTTCACTTTTTTTTTTTTTTTGTCTCTACATGTTAAAGGCAGCAAAGGTTGTAAAAGACATGTCATTGCAGAATAACTCTAAGAACTCTGTTTAAAACATTAAAACAGGTTTTGTAAGCTCTCCATGAGACAGATCCAGTTTTGCAGACTTGTTACCTCTTAGTTAAGGAAAGTAAATTCATTTGTGCACCATGGCAGTGCATTCCAATCAGAAGAAAGTATTCTTGGTAGGCAGCATTTTTAGGCAGAATTTACACGCTCCAAGAAGCGTACTGTCCCTATCGCAAGGCAGATGCCTAATTTTGGCCAGACGTGATGGCAGCATGACAAGAATCCTTCTCCGCCAAAACCAATCCCATCATCCTCTTTGCTGGATGGCACGAAATGCTGTACTAGAGGTCCTAAAATGTGACCAGGATCCTCTAATACATCATAAATCTGTAGCAATAATGCAAAGTGCTGAAGGTGCTACTTTGGGAATGAAACCGAATTCTAAATTTGAACCTGCTTGTAAAATTCTATCCAGATTGCGGTCACGATTCATCTATAGATTCCAGTAGGCCAAGCATGGGTACAAAGGTCAGAATTTGCCTTTAATGTTAAAAATAATGAAGTTACCAAATGAGGTATTTCCAAAAATCATGTCTTACAAATAATGTAGTGAACTAGATAAGCACTGGTACAGAATCGGAACCTCTGAGGTTATTAACCAGGAAGTGATTAGTTATTTTAGGTGTGAGATGACAGAGGTTTGAAAGCCTATTTAGGGAATACTAGAGATGATGATGTGAAGGTGAGTTAAGTGCATCAGTATCTTATTCATTTTGAAATGCGGTTCTCCAAAATGTCTCCAATTTTTTTTTTTCACATATCACTTGATTTAGATTAAATTTTACAGACAGCTGATGTAATTCACACTAGTCAGCATAGAAATGACAGCCAATATTATATTCATGTAAGTAGGGCGTAAGACTATAGATATTTTAATGGAGATACATTTAGTAAAATATTTAGCAAGGCGTTACACAAAACTACGCATGCCAGCTCAAGGGTACACAAGGACAGCAAAATTCTAAATTTCTCCTGAATGAAGAAGTAAAACTGTCTGGCATTTACAAAAGACTTCAAGTACAGTACGTTGATAAAAATGCTTAGCCAAAGCAAAACGTTTGAAGGGTACAAATATTTTAAAGAAATGTGTAAAGAAGCGTGAATGAATCCACGGCTGTTCAGGGGGTGGAACTCCTGATCCTTGAAAGATTAATGGGTAACTCGTCACCAGCTTGTGGAAGAGATGCATCCGTGTGTGGGAACTGTACACACAATCATTCGTTTGTTTCGAATCAATGTTTTGGGTAAATATGCACCATGCGGCTCTGTCCAATGGGTTTTTGAAGCAGGCTACGTCTGCGCAGTAATTAAGCCCTATAGAGCTCCGAGTTCATAATGCACCACAGAAAAGGTGTGTTTCGTTTTTGCTATCGCTCTCATCAGTTTGTGAGTTTTCCGCACCAGGTTTGCTTCACTGTCAGTAACAGCTCTTTGCACTTCATATTAAGAGCAACAGATTCCAAATGCAAATGCCGGACGTTAAACAACTCTTGAGCTTTATCTGCTTAGTTGTAGTCTGAACTTGAGATTAAATGTAGTATTTAATTTCAACTCAACTATGCTATGTAAGATACTTTCCATAAACTTTTTCAATGTTCAAATATTTATGGACCTGACTGTATTTCTGAAATTCTACTAGTTGCAGATGATATATTTTGTAATGAAAAAATGTATTGAATTAGAAAACAGTTTGGCAGCAAAGTGATTAAGTGGTTAGCATTGTCACGTCACACACACAAGGTTGGGGGGCTGGAGTCTTGCCTCTGGTGTGTCGGTGGAGTTTGCATGTTCATGTGCTCAGTGGGTTTCCTCTGAGTACAGCCACAGTACAGAGACATGCGCTGTAGGCTGGTCGATGCTTACAAAACGCCATTGTGTAATGGGTGTTTAAGTGCATATGCTTGTGCCCTGTGATGTGCTGGCAAACCATCCAGTGTGTACCGTAAGTTCCCTGAGATGTATGTGGCCAGGATGAATGGATGGAAAAAATAAAAAAAGGGACATTTTCACTAATGGACCCCAATACACACCCATCAGGCATTACATTAACACCACATAAACGACATGAACACATTTACATTGATTATCAACTATATACTCTTAGATCTCACAGAAAAGTCAATGCAGGTCATGAGATCAAGGCACCAGAGCAGTGCAGCCTGCCATGAACGGGACCCAGCTGGCAAAAAAAAAAAAAAAAAAAGACCACCGACCCGGCCACCAAGTTCCCCAGCTCCCAAGCTGATCAAGCTGATACATGGAGTTCCACAACCCACAGCACCCAAAGGATTTGCTACCAACGTCCTGGTGCCAGACACAACAGGACACCCATAGAGCTTTTTCAGAGCCATGCTTGTGCCGAGGCTAGATCTGTCTAGCTGCTAAAAGGGGAACCCTTTTAAATTACATAATTTTTGCTATATATATATATATATATGATGTGTGTGTGTGTAAATCTCCATTCCTACTAACAGATAGTATCTAATGCAGGATCTAATACTTTTCTGTTAAAATGTCATGGTCAATAGGGCCAAATCATGAATTCAAATTCAAGAGTAAAAGAGAAACATGTTCGAGGCAAGCAGCAGATCATAGACCACACTAGCCACCTCTTATTCAGTCCTAGGCAGGTTGCTTCCTGAAAAGAGACAGAAGTATTGAATTCTGGTTAGTTCTTCTTAGAAAACACCAGTATTGCTGGGCAAAAATTCCCCCTAATGTTGTTGGTGATTAGTTGGTAATTGGGACATACGGTAAATGTCAGGATGTATTTTTTGAAGAGTGGTTGTGCTACTGCTAAGCTGAGAGACAAGAAACAACAAAACAACTTTGTTGTCTACTGGCAAACTCAGACCTGCAGCTCATGAACCATCCTCACAACGGTCTACGCTTGTCTCTTAGGAAGTGAAATGGCATGAATGTGTCATGTGATTTGTTTCTGTTCACTACGTTGCAAGACATGTTTTTTTTTTTCAAGACTGATTTTTTGATGTTTTTTATACATTTTTATTCTTTGTGCTATTAAGAATACAAATAAATGTCTTCAAATCAAATTCACTGCCTTGCTTTACCACGACATAGTACAAGTGAACAGGAACACTATATAGTCGAACACTATATTGAAAAGGCGCCCCAGTCATTGTTAGCTTGTCGTTTATCTTATAGAAAATATTTAAAAATATTGTTAGGAATATACAACGATCAGACATAACCATTATGACCACCTGCTTTATACTGAGTAGCCCCCCGCCCCCCCTTTCGCAACCAAAAGAATGACTCTCATATCTGATTGGACTAGATGGGTTAGGCTTCACTTCCCATGTGCATCAGTAAGCCTTGGCCACCCATAACCCTGTCATCGGTTCACCAGTTTTAATTCCATGCACCACTGGTGGTCCAGTGAACATCCGACAAGAGCTGCAGTTTTGGAGTTGCTCTGACCCCCGTCATCTAGCCGTCACAATTTGGCCCTTGTTACACTAGCTACAGTTACTACATGTCACCTGGAAATGGGTGGGAACATTAGTTAGCAAAGTGAACTGTTTGTCTCTGAAATTGTGGAAAAAAATGGGCAAACATAAAAGATTTTAGTGACTCTGAAAAGGGCCAAATTGTCATGGCTAGACGACTGGGTCAGAGCAACACCGAATCTTCAGCTCTTGTGGGATGCAAGACTTAAAACCGGTGAACCGGCAACAGGATCACGGCCAAGGCTCACTGATGCATGTGGGGATTGAAGGCTGGTCCATGTACTCTGATCCTCTTGAAGAACTCCTGTTGCTCTAGATCAATGCTGGTTTCCATTGAAAGGTGTCAGAACACACAGTGCATCAATGTTTAAGTGGCAAAAAGTGGGGACCTACTCAATATTAGGCGGGTGGTTATAATGTTATGGCTGATTGGTGTATGAATACTGGTGAAAAATCAAACAAACAAACAAACAATCAAAAAAAAAAATCAACATTAAGTGTTTTAAATAAACACCACGAGCCACCAGGATAGCTTACAACAGGTGGAGGGCGATGTCGAAATGGCGTGTTTGGTTGAGCTGAGATTCGGTTGTAATATGTCGTATTATTATGGTGAGTGGTGAGGTCTTCCTGGAAGAGACCACATATATCTAAATAGACGTAAAGGTGATCAATCAAAAGAACATTTGAGAGAAAAAGTAGACCCATGGAAAGGAAAATGCAACCCACCATAATAAAAGAGCCACCAGGTTTTCATTTCCATGTTCCCTGAATGCATGTTATGTCTTTTGTAATAAATTGTATTGTTTTTAAAAGGGTAAAATGTCTTTGGTACGGGGACATCCATAGAATATGACATAGACATCCGCAGAATAAAAAGGTTAAGAAAGGTCAGTCAAGTAAAATACGTCTACGTATTCAAAAATGTATCGAAAAAGTGTTTCCCAGTTCCTGTGTTTATAACTGTTACTATAGAAATAAAAACACATTCGAACAAATCGCTGTACAGAACGGTAGTGACAACCAGACCGCCAGGGCTGTTGTTAAGGAAATTGATCAATACTGTACCTTTTGACCAATCAGATTTGAGAAAAGGCATTGCTGTGGTATGAAAAACGGAATTAATGATCAATGATCGAGGATACCCGAGAACAGACTGAATACCGATTAACATAGAGTTGATTTAAGTATAATAGTGGAAAGGGAGGACTGGTTTCAAAGTTCTCTTTTTAAGACGGTTCTCAGTCCCAGAAGAGGAAGTCTATATAAAGAGTGTTTAGCCGCACAATTAGTCACCAGCTGGCTAGTTTAACAGAATTCTGAATACGTTTTCCTTTATGGACAGTTACATGAGACTGAAATAACATAACCACAACTGCCACCCTACCACACCCCCACTCACTCATACAGATTTATGAATTTTACACGTCTAACTCTATTGATCAGTGCGACTTGACTTTTCTTAAAAGAAAAACAACAACAAAAGACTATTCTGCTAGACAAATATGGTCGTGAAGAAGGTAAAAACCGTATGAGAGATCTTTGACTGTGTTAGGGACGTAACCTTTTCAGACAGACCCCATCCGTGTGATACGGTCATAACAAAAACCGCTGTACCTTCGACATACGAACAAGGCTTTAAAATGGACTCACCAAGAACTCGACAGCATAGACACTGTCTTCATAAGCCGATGTGGCCTCTTTGCTGGCAAACTGAGTCAGAAGGCTCCTCAGGAGCTGAGCTTGGACTTCCATGGTACAGTCTGGCAGGTCCCCCAACAGTGCGCTCTGTCATGTCACATGTCTTTGAAAGCCCCAGTGGCTCGTACAATCTGTGTACCTCTGTCTCTCGATCTCTCGTGACTTTCCCCCTCTTTCGCTGAGTCTTACGTTTACACTCTTTTTCTTTCTCTTTTACTCAGTCTCACTTGTCATCACTCCCTTCAGCTAAAAAGTTGCCCAAGTATTGAGGAACCCAAGCTCAGAAGCACTAGATGGGCTGTCGTCACGGAAGCATGTCAACAGGTTTCTGTGGTCAGAATAAAAATACCACCACTGTTCTCATCTCTGCCTGCCTCTTGCTAAGTTGTTCTCTTCTCTCACATTGCCTCACACACTAGTCTCTCTCTCTCTCTCTCTCTCTCTCTCTCGCTCTCTTTTTCACTATTTCTATTTCTCATTCTGTCCGATAGACACTCTGTGTCACTGGGTCCTAGAGCCGCCCCTGCACAGAAAGCATGCAGTGGGTGTGATTTTGTTTTTGTGTCTAAGACAGAGCGTGTAATAGAGAGAAGGAATCTTACACTGCTGCGGCACTCGGCAGCAGGCAGCTGAAGTTGCACGGCCTGTTGGACGACACTCAGGGTGCTCTGGGTGACATTCAGAGTGTAACTGAAGCGAGGACATGTCGAAGTCTGACAGATGGCTGCAATAAATGTCATTGCTTTTCTTGCTATCATATGTTAAAATAGGGAATATGCATGTGCAATTTCAAATGGTTGTTTATATGTTTGTGTACACAACAAAAAACTATTTCAGGTTCACCTAGCAGGCAGTTTGACTAGGCGTGAAGTGTCCTAGGGCTAGCAAAATCCTCTTTTTTGGCTCCATCTAGGGGGTATTTTGTGAAATATCTTATAGAGAGAGAAGTTATTTGAACACATTTTGCCGGATGTGTGTTGGTAAAAAGAGATATGCTGCACATGAACCTGTTTATCTGTAAAATTTAATACAAAACTGTATAACATTCACTGGACAGTTCCATGCACTTACAATTTACAAGTTTCTGTACAAGTACTTGGACCTGAATCAGATTGAAGTCTGGAATGTAATTGGACCATTCTAACACATTCATGTTCTTGAAGATGAAACACTGTGGTGCAGCCTTGATAGAATGTTTTTAAGGTGAACTTCTATCCTAGTTTCAAATCTCTTTTAAAAAACCTGGAACAGGTTTTTAAAAAAAAAAGTATGTCTTCAAAAAACTTGACCACTATCATGACCGGTTTCCCAGCTCAGAGTAATGAAAAGCATTCTAACAAAAACATGATGCTACCACCACCATGCTTCACTCTAGAGCGATAAGAAGTGTTGGGTTTCTGCCAAAGATGATGCTTTGTGCTAAGGCCAGAAATGTCTATTTTTGTCTAATCAGACAGCATGTTTACAAAGTCAAAAAGTCAAATTGGATTTTTTTTTTCTCCAGCAATGACTGCTTTGTTATTTTAGATTGTCTGTGCAAATGATTGTCGTACACCACCACAATGGACTTATAATGAAGCAATCAATATGTGATTAAGGTGTAGATTTGCAGCTTTAATTCGATAGGTTTAACCTTTTAAGAATTGCAACCATCCAATTTAAATTGCATTCAAAATGTTCCCCCATTTTCACAGGTTCAAAAGTAACTGATCAAACAACCATAGATATTAGAAATTGTGATCACTGAGCAGTTCAGTTGGATTGGGGCCACTTTCTAGGCCCTTTGGGGTGCTCTTACAATAGGTTATGGTGCATAATCCATATGTACTGGGAAGTGCGGTCCTATCAGCTTTGCAGCATTTGACTGAATCTGAATATACAGCTCAAAAGTTCAAAAGTTAGCAGCCCCTCTTTTAATTCTATGTGTTTTTTTTTCCCTGTAAAAACATAATGAATAGCATCTGATTGTAGAGGGTCTTAGTATTCGGCAAATACAACCTCAGATGAACAAAAACAAATAAAATTTTCACTGTCCATTATTTATTTGACAAAAATGTAGCCAAAAAGAAATAGAAAAACGTGTGCAATACTACAGTAAGTATCCCCATGATTCAATAGCTTCTAAATCAACCTCAAGCAGTAAGGTCGCAGTAATTTCATTAAACATTGAATGATCTGACCTTGGGGTGAATGTCCTGGGACGTCCACTCATGAGAAGATTGTCAACAACCTTAATTTTTTTATTTCCATTTGTAAATAATCGTCCCCACTGTAGAACTATTGGGCTATTAAGCCCATTCTCTAAGACTATTGCTTATGTCTTTCCCTCTTGTCAGTGTTAACACACACCTTTTATAGAGGTCTGCACACCTGCTGATGATCACTTAATCAAGGGTGGATGATTAACAGCACCTGGCTGCAACTTACCCTCTTAAACGCTGTGGAAGCAGTAAGGGACTAACCAGGATGTAACACAGGTTTTTTTCTTTTTGGTTTCATTTTTGTTAAATAAGCAATTGCTCTGTGAAAGGAATATGTTGTTGGTTGTCTGAGGTTGTATTTGACTCATTTTTGATGTTTTACACAAGACACATAGAATTAAAAGAGGGGTAGTAACTTTTGACCATAGTTACGGTATAGACACTTCAGAATTTAGTGTGAAACTTCTATCAGCAGTCACATCATCAATAAACTCTAGTGCCACAGTCCCACTGGTAGCCATACAGTACATGCACATGCACTGTATGTTTTGGCACACGATCTTTCCTTTACTTCTCCACATTCTTCTCTTTCCCTCATTGGTACAAGTGTCGGTTTTTAGAGTCTTTTTTTTAGCCTAATTGAATCTGGCCTTTCTATTGAGTGTTATCAGTGGTTTGCATCTTGAAGTGAACCCACACGCCTACGATCACGAAGGCATCTCTTGATTTTAGACTTACACCATTCTCCTCCAGCGCGTTCCTGATCAGCTAGATATTACAAATGTTTTTTGTTTTTTTTCTCAACTAAAACAGAATTCTGCCGTTATTCACTTTGGGTGTTTTTTTTCTGTGCTCTTCCAGGTCTGGTGTTGTTGAACTCACCAGTGCATTCATTCTTTTTAAGAATATACAAAATAGTTAACTAGTAGGTCTGTTATATATTTTCAGCCTAATGATGACATGCAGTACTTCACTCTCATTAGCAACTCTCTGTTGCAAATTCAACATTTGGAACCAGTTGCCAGACTTTTAATCTCCTCTTAATATGTCATGAAATAACTAAGAAACAACTGGCCATTAAACTGCTTATCATCAGTTGTCCAAGTACTTTTGAGTCTGCAAAAATTGAGGCACTTTGTAAAAAATTGTTATTATAAAAGTTTTAACTTAAAAAAAAAAAAAAACTGTCAACGTAGAAAAACATAAGAACCTGACAGATTAATAGGACAATTTATATATTTATATTTATATTGAACAATACTGGAGATTTCAAAACTATCAAATACTATCACACGTGACTTAGGTAATTACACAACAACAAGAACAACAACAAGAACAACAACAACAATTATTTGTTATTTGAAGACACAAAGGGCTGCTGTTTTGGAATAGTTCTGGTAAGAAGAGTATCGTTAACTTCATTTACAAAATCCATCAAGCACCAAAAAACACTCATGAAGACCTTCCCAGGAAAGCAAGGCCAAAACTTGACAAGCTGGGTGATGTTGGGCGCCTCAGGGACTTCAAAGGCAAGAACTGAATGGGGTCGTAAAAATTAACCGAATAGGTAACGACTGCAACGACTTCAGAGCACATTTACAAACAACACGGAACAAAAATGTTCAATTCAAAGGGAAATGCGAATGGTGTAGGGAACAACTAAACAACAGGTCTTCACTTCACTAGAAAAGGGAATGAAGAATTTTCCCATAAGTCATTGCATTTCACTGGAGTGTGAATTTTTTTTTCTCCATTAGATGTAAGAAATAAACATTTGAAATATATCAGTCTGTGTGTAATAAATCTATATAGTATATGAGTTTTTTCTATTAAATTACTGAAATAAATCAAATTTTCGACAATATTTAAATTTATTGAGATGCATCGTATACACACTGTATATATACACTAGGATACTGTATATTAGCTATTAGGGCATACGTTTTTCCTTAGTTAAAATATGCATTTTTTATGATTTCTTTTGTTTAGAACAAAGTGATTTTTGTTGTTAACACGCAATTCAATACCCTTCATCTACTGGTACAAATGAATCCAGCTGTTTTAGAAGGACAATGCCCCATTAATTTTTTTTATTAAATATTTCTTCATTAGGAAATGTCAACATATTGATTTCTGATTTTGTTTTAATTTGTACCAGAAAATGAAGAGTGTTATATTACATGTAATAACAACTTTCATGCAATTTCTGGATGTTTTTTTTTATATTTTTTAAGGTCAGGTATGTATGTAATTTTCTATTTGTTGGTTCGTTGGAAAAAGCTGGCCATCTGCAAAAGTGCTTGGCTACAGAATGCGGTGTTGTGTTACTTGTGCTTACAGTGAAAAAGACCAGCTGAAACCTCAGGTGGGTCTGCAAAATACATCCTGTTTCTGTGGACCAAGAACTTACAACGCATTTAAACAATGAGGGTCCTTAACCTACTGCTTATATTACATGGTAAGTTGGTTTATTATTTGCTTTAAATTTTATTACACCAGGATGGAAAGCATTTTCCTTTGGTGTGCTGAATTTGAATTCATTTAGATATTATAGATTTTGAATTTTATCTTTTGTTGCTAAAAGAAAAATGAAAGTCAGGTGCCTTCACCGCAGCACCTTCGTCACCCCTACTTCCTGCGTCCTTATTCTAACAATTGCTATATTAAACATTACATTTTTTATGCTTTAGCATCCAGTATTTTATGTATCTTCATCAATACATGACATTTTATACCAGAAATAGCAGTTAGCTCTGGTCTGTCCATGTTATTTCCAACCGTTTCAAACTGTATTTAAGAATACTTTGTTTTTCCATATTTATTAAACCATTTTTCTCATTTCATTGACCATTCATCCCATTTCTTTTCCCAGTTCATGCCCAGCTGCAGTGTGATAAAACCGCCATCCACACCACAATTGGAAAGAAGATTAATGTTTTCTGCACTTACAATGCAAAACAGTTTTTATATAGTAAAAAGTATTGGTGCCTTGGGGAGTCCAGAGGCACTTGTGAGGTATTGATGGATACAGACGGATTCATAACACCACGGCTGAGGAAAAAAGCAGGAATATATCAAACAAGCTCCAGAACATTTTATATTCAAATGACAGGAGTCCAGCTGGAGGATACTGGGATCTACTGGGCAGCGATTGACAAAATATATGCTGATATCATGTTTATGATAAAAATCGTAGTAACAGAAGGTAAGGATTTACCTGTACACATCACACACAACACGGTAAAACAGAAACAAGGTAATAATACATGGCTACAGACTACAGAAAAAAAAGAAAAAGACTGTCCCACATTTTCCTGTGTTATCTCAAAGAACCATGCGCTAACCAATGTTGCACTGTAAAAATGCAATGTACAGTATACAACTACTAAGCTCAATATAAGACATTCAATAGTTGTCACCCGGAGAACATAGAAAAATGTTTCTACATAAAACAAACAAACAAACAACAAAAAAACAGTATAAAGAACAGTAAACAGTAATTAATGTAATTAAGTCAACAATCGATGGGATGACTCTGTTCTTAAAATAAGGTCTCAGATGCAGTGAATAAGGAAATTAGCTGCTTTGTTTTACTGAATATTAAGCAGAAGCAGCCACAGTTTTTCTGAGGACTTTGTTGCATGCATGAAAAAACTCAGAAGCTTTCTCTCTTTTTGGTCATAATATGCTTATTTTCTGGTCTGCAGATGTTTTCATGACTTAATAATTAGATCATACAGTACACTAAAAATGTCTGTAAAAAAACAAAACTTTTGCACAGTACTGTATATTATTATAGTTGAATATTTTTGGAACAATTTTACTGAAATAGAAAGGCTATTAAAAATTGTATATTTATTATAATTTAATAATATGCAAACTGTTCCATTTACTAGTAACAATTAGATAATTCTAACTTAAAATCACCTCTAGCAAGCAATACATATAAACCGGCTTTCGATACATTAGCTACAGTACCAAGTTTGTTTAAAATCAAATCAAATTCAAGATTTATTTGTCACATACACAGCAATAGACAGTATAATATGCAGTCAAATGCTTAATATGACTGTCGGTCTGTGAGAATGAACTGCACTAGTGAGTGCAATTTATTGAAAAAAAAAAGAGAATAATTAAATTACGGAGAAATTATATATATATATATATATATATATATATATATATATATATATATATATATATATATATAATTATTATTAATTATTATTATAGAAATATTTCAAAATATGATAATAAAATAGAATTTAAATAGAAGTCTATGAGGCATATAAGTGTATAAGTTAGTTTAAAAAACTAGTTATTAGAAAGCAAGTTAGTAATTACTTAAAGTTACATTTCATTATTTTCATTACATTGTCATGACAGTTTTCAACCTCTACAGGTGTGTCCGACATTCTTTACCCCATTACACTGAGTTTCAGCGTCTACACTAATTAGTGTAATGCTGTTTTTAGATTAGTATTATGTTTTACTCAAGACCACAGAGACTTCTATGTGTACATATGAACCGTGCACAGAAATATGGGATAAAAACATAACATTTTGAACAGACTGAATTTAGAAGAAGCTCCATCGCTCTGGTTGTGCTACACCTGGGTACTGTATGTGGGAACGATTTAGCAATTTGACTTCAAAATAAAAGCCGTTTGTAGCTGATTCGACAGAAACAGGCTGGAGCTCATTTATTTTGCTTGCGTCGTCTACAGGCAATTGTTCTAAATATGAAAGTGTGGGAATTTGGAACAATGTCTTGAGAGCGTAGGAAGATGAGTAACTGCGTGAGAGTTGGTAGCTCTAATGGCACTTTTCAACCAGGAAGTGGTGTTGCAGCTTTTTTTTTTACACACGAGTGTGTTCTGAAATAAGTGAGATAAAAAAAACAACAACTGTTATATTGGCAAGTGGACTCGTCTCTTCTTCTTTACCAACACGTCTCCTCACTGACTGCACACTGTTTCTGCTAAATCACATGGCTACGGTGCAACGGAACTACACAACAGTGATTGACGTGAGCATGAGTTGTACACGAGTGAGTGTACATGAGACACAGAAGAGGGAGCATGCTTGGGGGGGGTTTAATTTTTCATTCCCTGATCTGACGACACCATGAGGCATACAGTAGATACTTGCCCAAGCACTGAGCTCACTTGCCCTGGGTAAGAAGTAATGTTATGTGAATGTAACTGAGTACATTTGCACTTCATAAAGCAGATTGCTGACTGCTCTTTCCTCTTGAAAAAAAAACAAACAAACAAGAGGAGGAAGTACAGTACATCACCTTCATTTATTAAAATAACCTGATCAAACAGCATGAACAAAAAACTCAGCTCATCACTGGCAATAAACATCTTTTATTAGTGATTATGTTGTTATTGTTGCTTTTAAAAGCCATTATGTTTTTATTACAAATGTGAGGTTAAATATGTTCAAATAATAAGCATTTTAGAAGATTCTTGCTGTAATACAACATGTTTTGGAGCTGCTATTGTAAGATCATGGTTCAGCTTAACAGTCTGTCTGTGTGGGCAGTTGGTTTGAGTGGTTTTTCATATATTTCATAGTATCTAAGCAGCCGGAAACTACTAAATTAAGCAATTGCTAAGCTCAGTTGGCAGTGAGGTTGACCTATTTTATTTCTTCTGCCCAACTGGTTACCTGCAGTCCCCATGTGTCAGTGACACAGATATTTAGAGCTTGCTCTCTTTCCGAGTCACACCCCTAAATATTGACAATATTCTAAAATAGGCTTATAATAGTTTGTCATGGCACTGGTGTACTGATGGTGTACAGTATCTTAGAAAATTAGAAGATTGTAAAAAAGTATCTACTCACTCACTGATCATCTATACCACTTAATCCTGTATTCAGGGTCATGGGTGCCTGGAGACTATCCCAGGAGACTTGGGGCACATGGCAGGGTACACCCTGGACAGGGTGCCAATCCATCGCAGGGCACAGACACACACACATACACTCACTCATTCACACACTACGGGCAATTTGTGAACGCCAATTAACCTGACCTACATGTCTTTGGACTGTGGGAGGAAACCGGAGTACCCGGAGGAAACCCACCAAGCACGGGGAGAACATGCAAACTCCATGCACACGGAGACGGGAATCGAGCCTGGCCGGGGATGGAACCCGGACCCTGGCGGTGCAAGGCGACAGTGCTAACCACTACACCACCGTGCCGCCCAAAAAGTATCTAATAACTCTAATTAGCTAATTAACTCAAAATCCCTGCTAAAGGTTTTTGAGCCTTTGAATGGTTTCCTTGTCTGGTTCAGTAGACTGGCTGTTCACATAGTGCTGTATCCAAGCACATTAATGGAAAGTTAAATGGAAGAGAAAAATGGTCGAAAATTCATGAATTTGGGGGAGATTCACAAGGAGTGGACTGCAGCTGGAGTCAGTACTTCAAGAGCCACCACACACAGACGGATCCAGAACATGGACTACAACTGTCACATTCTGTGTTTTAAGCCACTCTGGAACCAGAGACAATGTCAGAGGTGTCTTACCTGGGCTAAGGACAAAAAGATCTGGATGGTTGCTCAGTGGCCTAAAGTCCTGGCATTTCATTTGAAAATCAAGGTCCAGAGTCTAGAGGAAAAGAGGAGAGGCACAGATATCCAATCTTTGCACAGTCATATCACCTGGTAATATGAATAAAATACTCGTCAACTGTATTTTATTGATATTTATTTTTTATAAAATAAGAAAAAATAATTTTGATTATCATCATATTTTATCATAATAATATTGTTACATTTTCCAAATAAATTACAATGTTTAACAATTTGCAAAACAGTTTTGAACAAATCTTTGAGCATACAGTTATACATACTGTGGGTATGGAAAGTATTCAGACCCCTCTTTATTATATTGCAGCCATTTACTAAAATCATTTAAGTTCATATTTTCCTCGTTGATGTACACACGGCACCCCATATTGACAGAAAAACACAGAATTGTTGACATTTTTGCAGATTTATTAAAAAAGAAAAACTGAAATATCACATGGTCCTAAATATTCAGACCCTTTGCTGTGACACTCATATATTTAACTCAGGTGCTGTCAATTTCTTCTGATCATCCTTGAGATAGTGCTACACCTTCATTTGAGTCCAACTGTGACTGCTTATACTGATTGGACTTGTATAAGCAAGTCTATATAAGACTTTACAGCTCACAGTGCATGTCAGAGCAAATGAGAATCATGAGGTCAAAGGAACTGCCTGAGGAGCTTAAAGACAGAACTGTGGCAGAGCACAGATCTGGCCAAGGTTACAAATTAATTTCTGCTGCACTTAAGGTTCCTAAGAAGACAGCGGAAGACGTTTGGGATGACCAGAACCCTTCCTAGAGCTGGCTGTGCGGCCAAACTGAGCTATCAGGGGAGAAGAGCCTTGGTGAGAGAGGTGAAGAAGTACCCAAAGACCACTGTGGCTGAGCTCTAGAGATGCAGTGGGGAGATGGGAGAAAGTGTAGAAAGTCAACCATCACTGCAGCCCTTCACCAGTCGGAGCTTTATGGCAGAGTGGCCCAACAGAAGCCTCTCCTCAGTGCAAGACACATGAAAGCCCACATCGAGTTTGCTAAAAACACCTGAAGGACTCCAAAATGGTGAGAAGTAAGATCCTCTGGTCTGATGAGACCAAGATAGAACTTTTTGGCCTTAATTCTGAGCGGTATGTGTGGAGAAAACCAGGCACTGCTCATCACCTGTCCATTACAGTCCCAACAGTGAAGCATGGTGGTGGCAGCATCATGCGGTGGGGGTGTTTTTCAGCTGCAGGGACAGTACGACTGGTTGCAATCGAGGGAAAGATGAATGCGTCCAAGTACAAGGATATCCTGGACGAAAACCTTCTCCAGAGTGCTCAGGACCTCAGACTGGGTCAAGGTTCACCTTCCAACAAGACAATGACCCTAACCACACAGCTAAAATAATGAAGGAGTGGCTTCACAACAACTCTGTGACTGTTCTTGAATGGCTCAGCCAGAGCCCTGACTTAAACCCAATTGAGTATCTCTGGAGAGACCTGAAAATGGCTGTCCACCAACGTCTACCATCCAAAAAATATTTGTGGGGTTGTAACATGAGTAAAACACATCAACATGTTTTTTGGACTTTTTGTCTGTCTGTTTTTTTGTTCACACACCACGTAAAGACTCCTGAACAAATTTTAATAGGGTTTTTACAGGTGTTTTTGCCAACACATAGGCTTTGTTTCATCGCAATTGTCACGTAATCGGCAAAACTGCAGCTCTTGTGGGATGTTCTTAGGCCGCTGTGGTCAAGACATACCAAAAGTGCTCCAAGGAAGAAAAATCGGGTAACTGGTTACAGGGTCATGGGTAGCCATGGCTCACTGATTAACATCGGGAGTGAAGGATGGCCCGCATAGTCCGATCCAATAGGACTGCTAGTGTAGATCAAACTGATGAAAAGGGTTAATGCTGGTTGTGGTAGAAACGAGTGTCTATGTAAGCATGTAAATCTTTGAAAAGCACGTGACCTGAGGCTGAGCTCTGATCGGATCGTTTCAAATCATCAGCAGTGTGCGCCCTGAACCCTCCCACTTTTGCTCTTAGCGAATCATATTGTTTTTAAATATTTGGGCTCATGTGATTGGACCATTCTCAACGAGTCTTCCAGCACTTCTTATGGCAAGCAGAGCTGCTGACTGGATGCGATGTGGGTCATGCCTTTATTTTATACTACTAGTAATGATCACCGCATAATCACCGGATAAATGCCTATGTACAGGCAAATATTAAACGTTTAATTAAAATTTTGTTTGCGCCCCCATTTTTTTTTGCACCAGCCGCCACTGATATACAGTAAACAGTAAAAAGAAAAAAGTCACCATTTCAGAAGTCTGCATTAAGATAAGGAGATTTAAAATTTTCTGGGACTTGCTTAAGAACCCTTCAACATGTTATTAAAACCGCGAAGGACAGTGCTGAACCATCAAATTTGTGGAAGAAATGCTGTTGAAAAAAAAAAAACATAAACAGAGATCGCTCGAACGCTTGGTGAAGTTGCATGGTAAAAAAAATCAACAGTAAACAGCATGTTCACAATAGTGAAAATAATAGCATTTCCATACACACACAATGCGATGTGAACTCACAGGATTGGGACTAAACAGCTGGTGACCATAAGAAAAACCAAGGGAAGAAGGGAAGCACATGAAGCGATGCACCCATCATGCATAGTGGGCCCTGTACAGGCCACAGTGGGGGATTACTTCAGTTGGTCAGGTCTATTCTCGGCAATAAAATGAAACCTGAATGTACTGAATATCCAGGTGGCTCTTGGTGCATGAGGAATCATCTTCACACATAAACTGACCACCACTTTTGTAAATTCTAAATCTAACTATTTTACTAACTGTTTGTGCTGAATTCCAGAGGCTGTGAGCAGACCACGAGTTTGGTTGGATGGCTCGCCTGTGGTGACGTGCCAGGGACAGCCGGTTCTCCTGCGCTGCCGGACTAAGACCGGCACCAATGTAAAGTACAGCTGGTCCAGAAAGGCAGAACCTCAGGATGTTCTTTTACAGAGCTCGGTTGATCTTCAGTTTAGCTGTGCTTTTCTCACAGAGGACGCCCAGTACATCTGTTCAGCTCAGAACGCTGTGAGCAGAGAAGAGAGTAAATCCGTTTCCCTTCACCTTCTACAGGCTGGAGAGGAGAATTGCATTTATTCACTTATGTCTGATGGTCAGTTATGCACAGAACCGCTTATGAGCTTTTGAGCATGAACAGGATAGAACATCGAGTTCTAAAATGTCATGTTTATGTATTTTATATATATATATTTTTTACGATTTCTAATATAACTCACTCATATTCATTTTTAAAGTGAAGTATTAATCTGTCATTGTATCTCAGAGCTTGAAAGTTATGACTGCACGACAACAACAGCATCACCAGTGATAACAACCCTCACGTCTACGGAAGTTGCAACCTCAGATTTCCCCATGCAGACCAGTTCAGATGGGACTTGCTCAATTTGTAGCAATCAAACCCAGAACTGTAACGGAAACGTCTTTCTCAGGTTTGAGCATACAATCATATAATTAGACATTTTGTTGTGTAGCACGCATGAAAGCTAAAATAATTTATAAAAATGTCTTTTAAATGTTTGCATTTTCAGGTCATGGTCAGGAATGCCTCTGTGGTATGTCATTGTACGCTGGCTTCTCTTCATTGCTTTGGTTACCACCTTTGCATTCATGTGCAAATGCACGCAGACCAGCAGAAGGGGTGGCATACAACACAAACAAATTAGACGATAGAAAGGGAATGAAGTTCCACCTTCTTTAAATTTCATTTTTTACACTTACATCAATGTCTGGTCTACATCTCTACTGCACAGTGTTACTGTGCGACAAAATACTATTTCTTTTTGTGCATTAAAAGAAATACTTTGATTGTTTTTGGTCCATGTGGAAACACATGAACTTTAAATCTCCTACACTCCCTATTGTTTTTGGGCCACCATGGCCCAAAATACCATACTAAATACCATCTGGTATTTAGTAATAAACTGTGTTGCCTTTGGGATCACTGTTATAATTTTAGTTTAAAAGTACCAAGTCAAATTGGGACTTTTGTTCGTGCAGAATAACAGAATACAGTTATGAGAGTAAAAACGACCTCACTGTCTCTTTATAATCCCCTGCTACACTAATACACTAATGTCCAGCCAGTGCTTGGATACTATCAAGGTAGAAAGTTTTATCAGTATGCCAGAGCCGTGATCGGACTGCCAGCTTCATGTCTGAAACCCAGGCCTCCCAGGATCTCTTGGCCAATGTGGAAACAGTGTTTAATGGCCCACCAGAGTACCTGTAATGTGCAAATGATGTTGTGAATGATTGTGTGTGCGCAGTGATCTGTCTGTACCGTTCCCACAGACGGTTCCACTTGCTGAATGTTTACGGGAACGACTGCAATGGGCTCCGAGCCACCTCGGCCAGGATTAAAACCCAGGAACAAGGAAAAGTTCCATGTACGCGGTATTAAACGGGTGGTAAGAATGATTCCTATATTTTAGGTAATACTTAGAATGAGTTGCAGGACGGGTTTTAAGCACACAGCACAAAGGCCAGAACTGCCATGATAAAGGTTATTTTCTGGAATATTCAATTTAATATTTGTTAATAAAAGGTAATAAAATTACCTTGTGGACTTTTATTGAACTGAAAGATTCAAAAATATATGTTGCTCTTATTTCACTAGAGGGCGCAACAGAGCAATACAAAACAGTCCTGACTACAGTGATCGTAATCTTCACTAAAGCTAAATCATATCTCATTCTAAAACAACTACTTATGAAGTGTCACAGCAACATTAAATATCAAAATAAAATATTAAAATAAAATATAAATAAATTAGCTATGTATATAGTCGTGTGTAAATCCTTTTTAATTCTATTTTTTTTTGGTGAAAAAAAACATCATAAAAAGCATCTGATCATAGTAAGTCTCAGTATTAAGCAAATACAAAAAAAATTAAAATAAAAAATAAACATGTTGGATTCATGTTCATGGGGTAGCCATGTTGCAACCAACAGCCAGGTCCTGTCCACTCTGCCCTTTTGTATGGATTAACCGCGGTTTAGGAGGAGTCCGCTCCTGCCTACAGCAGACAGTGTCAGCAGACAACCAGAGCTCCCAGAGTTGAGCTTTAAAACCACTCTTCAGAAAACCTGTTGTTGATGTCACAGAGAGTTTGTGCCATAGACCAGTGCATGTGCAAAGTTATTTTGTATTTACACTGTAATTTACACATTTCTTTAAACCTAAACAGCATACAGATGTTAAAGTCAAGCATATGGCCTCAACTTGTTCTGTAGTGCTTCCATTCTGTAGCCGCATTTCCATACCCTACCCTAGACTGGCCAGTTGGACTGGCTTGAATATACACAAGGAAAGCGTGTATAGCCATGTTTGGTTTGAGATCTTTGAATAGTCAAATACTTTAGCTAAACCAGAAGGTTTGTCCAGATTAGTATACTGTATGTGTCTTTGGCTTTGACTGTAACACCCAATATATATATATACATATTTTGTTAATATGTTTCCTTTTTTTTTGGTGAATTTGGACCAATACCAAATTGTGATCAGTGCAGCCTCTGAAAAGATGTGATATCAAGGTTACTGTACTTCTTTTTTCCACACAGGAAGAATCTATTGAATGCTGAATGTACCAATAATTTCTTGAGATCTACTGTATACTTCAGTAAAACCATGTACTTGCATCTACAGTGTTCTGGAATTCCTTTTTTATACAATTAATTATATAATTGGAGAACTGGAAAAGAGTTTGGATTACTCCTAATAAATACTGCATTATTGATAATGTACAGGAGGTAATTTAAAGTAAATATAGATGAAAACTGGATGTTTGCAATAAAAGCCCATAAAGCTATTTTGGATCTTATTTGTTGTTTAAAACATCTGATGTCAATTGCATGGTTGACACTAAATCTAATGGTGATGTTATTTTTGAAGCATTTGTTTCACATCAAACAAAATGATACATGCAATTAATCTGCTGTATTTATAATTTTATGAACAAGATAATTTGTTCATAAAAATGGAAGTGATTGGGCAGTTTGAGCCTCACTAATGGTCACCACTGTTGGGTCCTAGGGCAAGACACCTAACCAGACACCTCATACCACCACTGCATGCAAGACGGTATCTGGCAAAACAATAAATAAATAAAAAATCTTTGTCAGATCTTGCGAATTAAATGGATTCTTGCAAGGGAAAAAAGCACCAACCTAAGATAGAAGATAGCCGTAGAAGATATCTTTACCTTAACATTTAACACAAATTAAAGTATAAGAAAGATATTTGGACATTTCGCATGTTTTTTTTCCCATCTTTTTTACGTGACATTTCCTTTGTATTATAATGTTAATATGCCACTGGATTTTTTATTGTTGTTCATTTTTTAAATGATTTTTAGCGGTTAGTGCTGTGGCCTCACACTACCATTGGCAAGTGCTTGATTCTCACCTTGGATCTGTGTGCATGGAGTTTACATGTTCTCCCCATGTTTGGTGGGATTCCTCTGTGTGCTGTGGTTTCCTTCCATAGTCCAAAGACATGCAAATTAAGCTAATTGGCATTCCTAAATTGCCCATTGTATATGTGTGTGTGTGTGTGTGTGTGTGTGTGTGTGTGTGTGTGTGTGTGTGTGTGTGTGTGTGTGTGTGTGTGTGAGTGCCCAGCAATGGATTGGCACTCTGTCCAGGCTGTACCCCGCCTCATGCTCCAGGCCCCTGCAATCCTGTATACATGATATATGGCACTGAAGATGAATGATGATGAAGATTTATTTCTTTAAAAAAAAAATTATATGTTGTGGTCTGTAGTCCTGTTTGTATGGTTGTATAAAATAAAATAACATAAAAATGCATATCTTTGGCACAAACCTGGTGGACTCACAGGCATTGACTAGAGAGGCAGGGATCAGCTCCAGGGACCGCATCGCTCCTAGTGGAAAGAAAGTATAACTCACAATGCCGGTAAGTTGGATCAACTTTTTTAAAAACAAGGTTTAAAACCTTTTTGCAAAACAGAGGCTCTCAACAACTAGAGCTAAGAACCGCAGCTGCAGATGACAGTCCTCTTTAACTATAACACAAGAATGTATATAGTTCAAATACCTGTCCTTATATGAATGTAAATACTATTAGATTTGGTAGATCTTTCAATATACAGCTGTTGGCCACGAGTCTCTTCACACGCTTTCATTTTTCAACTACACTTTCTTTAGCCTTTGTGATTTCGAAATGTATTCATTGCATTCTAATCCGCCCCGCCCAACCTAACACAGTGACCAATCAGCAATCTCGAATCGGCTAGTTCTCGCTCCCTCACAGCCAATCACGAGCAGTCTAGTAGAACCCGGAAGTAAACAGTTGGCGTTCTTGACAGACAGACATGTAAGTTTATAGTATATATATATAGTTTCCCCATTTTTACTCAAGGTCCTTGGATATAAATTTATTATTAAGATATGGATGTAACTTACGCTTGGTCCACATTCTACGCATACGTTTCCTTGCCTGCATGCACATATACATATCCGAACCAAAAGAAACAAATGTTTGGGTGATATTGTCACTAAGATAGAGAAGGTGGGCAAAGTGAGAAATAAAAGCGTTATTTCTGTTTTACATTTAAACAAAGATTTTCGCAGTAAAAATCTTTGTTTTTCTGGTTACTCGTAATATTTACACTGATGCTTTGTTCGGCCCACCACGTACTCTGATAGGCCAACGTGTCATCCGTGAGCTCTGATTGGATGGCTGTATATAGGCGTCCTAAGAGACTGCCTGTGCAGAATGAGGGGTAACCGTGTGCGTATTTTTAATGTGCATGTATGTAGGTAATAATATGAAAATAAGTTCTTTATTTTGGTGTTGCATTGTTGCTTATTTTAGGGCTGCCGTGTCAGTTCCCTGTCCTCTCTAGTGTGTGTGTGTGTGTGTGTGTTACTTTTTCTACTGTTATTATATACTCTATGGTATACAGTTGGATTAATTTCTCCCAGAATGTTACTGACCAGTCATGACTGACTTTTTATTTTATACATATAATACAGAAAATGTGTTGTGCCAAAGGAGCTACTTGTTTGTTTATGCAACATGGAAGTCAAGTCAAGTCAATTTTATTTATATAGCGCTTTTAACAATTGACATTGTCGCAAAGCAGCTTTACACAATAAAAAGAAGTAAGTCTGTATGCAATGTGTATGAATCAAAATGATAAGATTGTCCCTGATGAGCAAGCCGAGGGCGACAGTGGCAACGAAAAACTCCCTGGGATGGTAATAGGAAGAAACCTTGAGAGGAACCAGACTCAACAGGGAACCCATCCTCATCTGGGTGATAACGGATAGCAGGGATTGATCAGCATAATAATGTGTACTGGAAGTTCAGTGTAACAGGAGATGTGTTAAAATTAAAATTAAAAGGAGTCCAGTTTGTTCCTGGAGGCTCAGGTAGACTGTAGGAGATTCCAGTCCTGAGCTATTGAACAACTGAAGTCACAGGTCCCCAGAGCATCAATCGATGATAGGACAGTCTTAATGGAAACCATCCCCAGCCACCATACAAATCCAGGCAGACCACACGGGGCATCCATGCGACGAGATCCCCAACCAGAAGCAGGACTCCAGGACCAGTTAGACGGGTCCAGAGGGAAGAGGGGTCTGGATCACTGGCACCTCAGGAGCGAACATGTATAGCTTGACAGAGAGACGGAGAGAGGGAGAGAGAGAGAGAGAGAGAGGAGAGAGCAGAAAAGGAGAGAACAGAAAATAAGGAGAGATGGCAGTTAGGTCTGGTCACAGTCAACATGTATAAGATGAATGTATATTAGTGCAAAGTGCAAGCAGGGACTCCGGCAGGACTAACTATAACAGCATAACTAAAAGGGAGAGCCAGAAGGAAACACAAACATGAGGGCTCCCTGAGATGTAAAGCAACCAATCACCTCACCGTCAACAAACCTGAGTGAACAATGAGAGTGGGGAGGACAGCATCTAAACATACCAGTTCACCAGAATACTCTACGTCCATGAGTCCCCCAGATCTGCTCCTTTACCTAAGGCTAATCTATTTACAA
>JAAGKR010001631.1:7440-84996 GCA_011419295.1 Clarias macrocephalus
GGACCAAAGGCAGCAAGTTCACACACAGCGTCAGTCATTCAGGCGTCGTAACAGTCGGCCGAAGGTCAGAGCTAAATACAATGAAGACCCTGTTTTTTCGTTTCAGCAATCATCAAAAGAATTCCAGATTGGTTAACCTGAACTAAATATAACACTCGAGTATAAGCCGAGTCACATCCAAAGCCGCACTCCTGATGTGTTAGCTCTGTACGGTGCTTTAACTTTTAACGGTGTTTAAAGAGTGCTTACACAAGCAGCAATCTGTAACTACGCAAACTGAGCACTTACTACACGCAGTAAAGTCGTAGCTGCGAGTCTGCAGGTCCTCTAAAAACAACTCAATTATCTCAAGCAAGTTTTGAGCTTAGAGTTCAGAAAACGAAGGTGGATAATAAATGAATTGAAGTGCGTTCTAAAAATAATTAAGTTAATTGATTAGTGGCGGCACGGTGATGTAGTGGTTACTGTCACTGTCACTGTCGCTTCGCACCTACAGGGACCGGGTTCGATTTCCGTCTCGGGGTCTGTGTGCATGGAGTTTGCATGTTCTCCTTGTGCTTGGTGGGTTTCCTCCGGGTACTCCGGTTTCCTCCACCAGTCCAAAAACATGCAGATTAGTTTGTGTGTGTGTGTGTGTGTGTATGTGTGTGTGTGTGTGTGTGTGCCCTACCTGGAATAGGCTCCAGGCCCTCGTGACCCTGTATACAGGATAATGCTGTATAGACAATGAGTACTTGAGTAATTAATTAGTAAATACTCTCCACTGTCAGTGGTATAAGTAGAACAAAACACTTTAAGACATGCTGTCGTTGTAAAATAATCAGGATCGTGCCACCCCATCACTGACTATTTTCAGTACATCAGACGATGCTTTTGTCTTTTGCTATGTGCTACATTTTTTAAGTACATACTGTTTGTTATACTAATGAACAATTGTGCAAATGTTGTTTAAGGGCTCCGCATCTTTCTCATATCGCCGTTGAAATAAAAACAGCGTCAAACCTTTAAACCAAGCCAAGACACGAAATCCCTCTAAAGTGTTGAAATGGCAGCTTTTTGGACCCCCACGACCGTGTCATAGAACCCGCCTTCATTAACCGCAGAGGTCAGACTCTGCACACTGTAGTCCCTAACCAGCAGGGAGCCGACTTGCATGTCAGATGCGTTCTCCATCATGGTCATGTGACTGGAGTTTCTGCTCCTGGCTTCCTGTGGCACTTCCTCCATGAAGCTCAGTCTCTGAAGCTGGGCCTCCAGTGAGCTGGTGAGGGAGCCCAGTCTGGCGCCCGAGCCCAGAGACGGGCATGCGTTTTCGGGAATGCCGGGCTCTGAATGCGTCTCTCCACCAAGCAGATGTTCTTCACCAGGTTGAAGTGTCTTGGTCCAGGATCTGCTTCTTACTGTGGCTTGGTGGCTTCTCCTGGGGAAAGTCAGATTGTCTCTGAAACCCCTCTCAGCTGGAGCGCTTCTTTTGGCATTTTCTCTCAGCACACAGCGGATGGCCTTCACCACGTTCACCTTGCTTTCTAGACTACTGTATTTAACAGAAAAAAAAAAGACAAAATGAGCTTCATCAATGAAATAAACTATGGTTATCCTTAAGGTTGCTAACCATATAAAAAAAAGACAAAGGTGCTTTGTCAGCTACATTCTCCATTTATTTCACTAACTAACAATATTAGATTTTACTGTAGGCTACAGTTCTACTAATGTTTGCCTAATTTGTTTTTGTTGACTTCTGGAAATGTGTATAATGTTTTTAGAAATTTCTACAGTGGTTCTGTAACTTTTTTGTTATATGCATGTTTTATATATATATAGTTATAGATCAAATGTTTCCTAAATTTTAGGGTAACTGGATTTTCTAAAAATGTTGTAAATAATTAGATACAATTCCTGTAAAAAATGTAATTTAGGGGCGCAATGGAAATGCAAAACACTGAAAATGGCTTGATTATAAACAGCAAAATTCCTAGTGATGAATTATATACCATACAGTGTTATATGGGTTTTATTGGACTTAAATGAACTCGTTGAAAATGTAAAGTGGCTTGGGGGCGTGGCTTGGGCCACTCGTTGCAACCACGCCTCCCCCTACACAAGAAACTCACAGGTCCAGAGAATGTGACCAGGTTTGTTTTCCAGGTGCACTCAGGAGAACCCGTTTTAATTTCATTTTAATTTAAGTGTTGTACGGGTGTGTGCAAAATTCAGGGCGATACCGCTGTCCAGTCCTGAATTGGAAAAACAGGAATTTTGGGAAAACCGCAGGTTGGATCCCCCCCTTTTTTTTCTTCAGAAATTGTTGTTTCATGGCCCGATCACACATTGGGGTTGACATAAAGTTTTTGCGGTCTGAAAATAACATAATAATAATTACAAGGGTGCCCTGAGTGCACACTAAAAAATAGCAGTTTAACACTAAAAGAAACACTAAAAGTAAATTATAACAAATTGGAAGCTGAGGCTGATTAAAATATGAACATCCGGTTTCAAGCGCAACTTTGATCCCACTTGCCATACGTACATAGCATGCGGCTAGAAAAAATGTATGGTGGAAATGTTCTGTGTGCCATTACTTTTCTGATATACCTCTGGGATGACACAGATTTGGGAAAAGGACTAACTATGGTGCAGGAACTAAAATCAGTCCCCGGGTACTTTGATGGAAACAGCTAAATTGCATTGTGCATCTCTGTATCTTCAAAGTTTTCAAAGTTTCGTTCCTTAGTCTCGATCACCGTCCTACCTGCTGCAGAGCTGAAAAACCGTCTCTGGTCTTCCTTCAACCTCAGATTTAGTGTGGACCAATTCCCAAAGGCAGGGATTCTCAGATCCTATTAAACAGAAGGAAAGTCTTAAACATGTTCTGCTGATCGCATTTCCCTATTGTCTTGTCTTGTCACACGACACACACCTGCTGAGTTTCCAGGTCGGAGATGTAGAGATGTGGCTGGGATGAGCCAGCGGAATTTGAAGGGGTCCAGATCTCCAGAGCGGGATGCTGTCTAAACGAGTCAACGCAAAGCATAAGCATTAGATTATAATTTACAAAAGAGCTTCTAAATTTGAGCATGAGACTCACGCAGTCATCCATCTTCACACGCTCTCATTTGCAGATTCTCATGATTTCATATTTAAAACAGCTGACTATACCCCAGTGGGCCCCAGTGACCGGAGGGTTCTTATCATTCAGGAATGAACTTTTGAGAGATATCAAGAAAGGAAGGGTCCCCAATGAGAGCACTTACTGTATGTACAGGGTGCAGGGTTCTGTGGTACACCCCTGCTGACCTACATGGAGGTGATTTGGTTGGTGGGTAAGGTAGGCCATATTGTTTTTTTTTTTTTTTTGGGAGTGAATATTTCAAATGTCAGTTGCACCAACTGGTGTGCATGTATTCCCAGAACCAATGCGTTTATTTTCAGGCTCCAACTCCAAGCTTTTCTGAAACGTTGCCGCCTCTGACTTGCACCACGAATCAATACAATGATGTAACTATGGTTTCTTTTGTCCAAAAAAAGTAATTCTGCATGTAGCAGAGCAGATTTTAAGGGAAGTACTTGAGTATTGAGTTTGTGTCCTTCACACAGTTACGGCACAGAATTGGCCAGGATTTGTTACAACTGTGTTTTGGTCATGAGGGAAACGCAGTCCAATTAGCAGCATAAGGAATAAAACACTTAGGGGCATAAACATGGGAAGTAGCGGCTCTGCCAGGGCTGTATCTGGGGACTCTTTATATTAATGAGACAAAACAAAATGCTGTTGTCTCATGTTACTGAAGATGTGCCAAGCGCTAAGCTCAGTCCTGAAGTCTCTGGGGTGAGGAAATGGGGTCTGATTAGTCATATTGGTGTTTTGGGAAGAAACTGTGGTCTGCCCAAAGGGCGTATTTGTTAGAGTGGAACTAGGGGTAGAACGTGTGATGTGGTTGGGTGATATAGCAGTGCAGGAATGAGCAGTCTAATTCAATATAAGGGTAGTATTAGGCAAATTTTGGATCACTTGATTACGCCTGTGGTCTGATTAGTCAGTCTGTTAGAATTCTTCCAGTACAGACGAAACAACTACATACACTGATCAGCCATAACATTATTACCACCCACCTGATATCGAACCCGTTGCCAGCAAAACAGTGATCCACTGTGTGTCCTGACTTCTATTAAAACCAGCATTAACCTTTTCCTCAATTTGAGCTACACCGGCCAGACATCACACCCCTGACACTGACATGTGCATCAGTGAGCCTTGGCCACCCATGACCCAGTTGCCAGTTCACCGGTTTTCCTTCCTTGGATCACTTTTGGTTTCTCCTGCCAACTGCAGCATGGGAACATCCCACAAGAGCTGCAGTTTTGAAATTCTGGCTCTGACCCAGTTGTCTAGCCATCACAATTTGGAAGCTGTTGAAGTGTTGGACGCACGAAAAATAGGCGAGAGTAAGGATCTGAGTGAACTTGACGATGGCTGAATTGTGATGAGTAGAGGACTGGGTCAGAGCAAGTCCAAAACTGCAGCTCTTATGGGATGCTCCTGGTGTACAGTGGTCAGGACATACCAAGAGTAATCCAAGGAAGGACAACTGGTGACAGGGTCATGGTTGGCCAAGGCTCACTGATGCACATGGGGAGCGAAGGCTTGCCCGTGCAGTCCAATCCAATAGAAGCTCTGGTGTAGATCTTATTGATTATATAGCTAATGTTGGATTTCAATTCAAAGGTGACAGAACACACAGTGCAGCACTATTATGGTGGCAACCTGGTCAATATTATAATATGGCTGATCTGTGTATGTTCCCAACAGTATGTTCTTTAAAACCTATTTACACCATAAAACCTGTAGAAACAGAACTCACCATCCTTTTCTTCAGCTTGATGCTCTCTCGATACACCAGAATAACTGCTCTTTTGAAGACTGCGATGAAGAAAATCGGTCGTGTTATTACTGTAACCATTTCATGATCTGCAATTATCTAGTGCTTTTAAACCACAGGGAACCGTACAGTCGGAACACTACCTGCTCTACATTTTAAGATAATGAAAATGATGTGTGAAGTGGACATTTGAACAACATTTCTGTTCCGTATACAGTATGGATGTGCGTTATACTCACTGAAAATCGTGAGCTCTGGCTCTTTCCTCATGCGGCCCAGTGAGGTCATGGGGTTCAGCCAGAGCGCAGAGCCGTGGACGATGAACTCTCCCATTGAGATCTCTGTCACCTGAGCCACAGAGATTACAGATGTTTTTCGCAGATATACGTGCGTCCTCAACACGGTCCAGTTGTATGCGCTTCCTATTACTTATAGTCATTTCACTTATACTGACCTCCTTCTTGGTGCCGCACTGTTCAGCCACCAGCTGATCAAACACAGTGCCGTAGTCCTCATAGATCTTCTGCATTTCGTTGATGTGGCTGGCCACCTTCTCCATGGCCCTCAAAGCATCTGCAAGAGTTAGGAAATATGGAGTTTTCCATCTGTATGGACCAATGAACCATCATCTCCGTCCATGTGAGCAAGTGCCTCAGTACCTGTGAGATGGGAGTGCTCGTCACTCTCAGGGTCTGTAAGGGACACGAGTTCTCTGAGCAGCAGTGGATATTTGAGGACCCTCTGCACAGGCTTGATGAGGTAGGATTCCAGCGTGGACGAGTGCTGTTTGGTGGGGTTCCTCTCCTCCAGGAACTCTTTAAACGCCCTGTCTGTCTTGGCTGCAGGCAAACAACAAGAAAACCTGTTTATGAAGCTCATGGACAGTATGGTTTTGCGTTAAATTGTACTTGTCGTGTGGGTTTAACTGGAACACAGCGAAGAGGAGGGTCTGAGACGATGTTTACCTCGTTCGAGAACTTTCTGGACTTTGATGTGGTTCGCACAGAAGCCGCTGTAGAGCTTAAAGTGGTCGGCGTAGTATAGAAAGGATCCTCCAAGTGAGGAAAGCAGTTTCTGGTAGAGGAAGAAAATAGTAGAGAAAGATAGAAGAAAGGAAATTTTTTAAAAGCCTAACTTAAACAATTATGTTAAATCAAAGTAAATTGTAAAAACATTTCATATCAAATAAATAAAGTATAAATATTAAGTTTAAAAGGCATATTTTGCTATTTATAAACTTCAAAGGTTTTTGTTTTATTGACGGATAAAATAGACTGGGGAGCCTGGAGTCTATCCCAGGAGACGAGGTGGGGTACATCTTGGATGGGGTACCAATCCATTGCAGAGCACAGGCACTCATTCACACACTATGAGCAATTTGGGAATGCCAGTTAGTCTAATCTCCATGTCTTTAGACTGTTGGAGGAAACCAGAGTACCTGGAGGAAACCCACCAAGCATACGGAGCACATGCAAACTCCACGCACACAGACCCCGAGATGGGTATCGAACCCGGACCCTCTAGGTGCAACATCCCTGTGCCAACCGCTACGAACTGTGCCGCCTTAAATTTTATTAATATATATATAGTCTTTTACCTTGAGCTGGTTCGCCGACTGGAGCCTCATGGAGTCCGGAGACGAGTTGGTTTTCTCTTCCAGCGTCTGCAGAAACACCCTCTGGAAGTCTAGCATCTCTGGCAGGCTGCCAAATAATGACTCCATCTAATAGAAGGTGAGAAATGTGTCAGATGAAGACAACAACATTAAAACCTGAAGATATTTGCTTTAAGTGAGAACAAAGGTTGTAAGGGATTTGATAAACCTGCTCCAGGCAAGACCGATTCTTTAGAGAATCAGTGTTAGAGAAATCAAGACTTCATTCATTTATCTATGTATCTCCAGTCCTGATCAGGCTTGTGACTGATCCACAGTCTATGTGGGAGGCTTGAATACGCCATGCATGGGATGCCAGTCTACCACAGGGCACCATTCAAATACTCATTTACACCTAGAGGTAATTATCTCAGCCAGTCCACCTGCTGGCAAGGTGGGAAACGAGTGGCTCTTTTGCTCGTACCAATTTAATGGCTACCAACAGCGTGGGAAACATCACAGAAACTACACTCCGCTTCGGTCAGCTCAGCTTGGTGTTCCAGGAGCACTCACCTCGCCACGGCTGAGGAAGGTCTCTTTCTCTAAAGGCTTCAGGTAGATCTCGAACAGACAGCCAAGGTCCTGATTAACACACACACAACAGAGCATTAATGATTTAGTGATTGGTGGACATTTCTCATCCAAAGAGGAACTTCATCTATAAATACTTAAGACCGAACCACATGTCCAACCGTGCTGACTTTCCCCTGCATGTACCTTCACGTAGGACTTCTCGGTGTCCACGAGCTCCTGGATGACCTTGCGCAATCTCTCTGTGATGGTCATGTGGCGTGGACTGCCCCTTGCGGTGCTGCCCTCAGTGGAGTATGGGTTTCTGTAGACCTCCGTTTCGAGGCTTTCATCCTCGGGGTAGGTTTGGTACACTGAGCACCCCTGCTCCATATCCTGGAAATGACATGGAGGAGAATCAGAGTGGTGTGAGTGGACGAGGATCAAAAACCAGTTTAGGGGTGACTGAGAAAAGGGCACAGCTAGATATGATATCGCTAAGTGATAATAATAATAATAATAATAATAATAATAATAATAATAATAATACATCCGGCGGCACTGTTGCCGCTAGGGTCCAGGTTCGATTCCTGCCTCAGGGTTGTGCGCATGGCATTTCATACACACTCGCACACTCATTCACGCAGTACAGGCAATTTGGGAACGGCAATTATCCTAATCTGCATGTCTTTGGACTACGGGAGGAAACTGGAGTACCCCGAGGAAACCCACCAAGCGTGGGGAGAACATGCAAACCCCAGCACACAGTCTCCAAGGTGGGAATCTAACCTGGACGATGAAAGTGCAAGACAACAATGCTAACCACTAAACCACAGTGCTCCCAATAATAATAATAATAATAATAATAATAATAATAATAATTATATATGTATGATAATTTTATTCCAAAAGTCAATTATAGTCTTTTTGTTTGTTTTATTATTTTTTATTTTAATTATTTTTATGTGCTACTAGAGCTTTATCTCTCTCTCACACACACACACACTCCTTCAATGCACCATAAAAAAAAGTCCATATAGAGAATTCCAGCCATTTATCATCATAATCTGTCCTGCCACAGAGTAATAAAGAGCTGACAAATGGATAAATCCCATGAGGGAGGCCACTGTGCTGTGTGAAAGCTGTTCTCAATTACACAGAAGAAAAAAAAAAACACAAATGCTTTCTATAAAAATAGATAGAAAATCTCTTAGCATTTCAGATTCAATGTGGTTATGAAAACTGAATCAAATAGAGTTTAAAAAAAATGTGTTTTAGAGTGTATATGTATTGTACGTTATGTATCAATGTATGTGTGTGTGTGTGTGTGTGTGTGTGTGTGTGTGTGTGTGTGTGTGTGTAAACATGTTCAACACCCTGTGATTCATCCTACTGTATGCTGCGTTACACTTCTATTCAAATAACACATTACGTACCCATGCCCTTGTTATCCGAGGTTATTCAGCTTATTAATAAAGTAATTAATTCCCATTTTGGTGATGTACTGTAATATGCAAATGCTTTCTAGGGATGTTACTGTATTGCACGGTACAGTAACTGATGATAAATGAAGGTGTGTCAGCACAAAAGTCTTTCTTTTTTTCAGTCACTACATGCACACATCAGACATGCCTTATGAATAAATGACTTTGTAAAATATCACAGCGGATCGAATATTTATGGGTCGGACTTCGATATTGGGATTATACAAGTCTTACTCTTACAAAATCTTACTGTTTGCCTGAACATTGTATAATGATCCATCTTCGACAACCAGTATAAATAGTGGAATAAAATAAGAATATGTTTAGCTATGGAACAAAATATTAAAATATTTCAAAAAATATGTAAGAAATATATATAAAAAAACATATCTATACAAATGGACAAAAATTGAGATAAATTTAAATGGAAATAAATGGAAATGTCCAGGAAGTGTGTAAATGTGCATGTATGTGTAGGTGTCCATAAAGGTCCATAAATGTCCATAATCCGTGTCCAAAATGAGTGTCCAGATGAGTAATGTCCATAAGTAATGTCCATCTTCCAGGGGCGGATCTAGAAAATTATCAGGGGTGGCAAGGGGGTGGCATTAAAATTATGAGGGGTGGCAACACTGAAGCAAGCATGCTTGCATGTTTTTTTTTTTTTTTGGATTCAAGGAACGCTATTCTTATTCAGTGTATACACTAGGGTGCACATTTTTAAATTGTCCTATAAAAATGAAATAAAGGCTGATGTGTGATTGACTTGAACCTCTGGATTGGAACGTCAGATAAATAAAAAAAACTCTTTTATTTTTAGAACACTAGGACACTAGTGCTGGGGTGGCAATTGCCACCCTGTGCGGTAGATCCGCCTCTGCCATCTTCTAATAGGTAGAGTATTTTACATTAGAATAATAAGAGATTTTAACTTGTCCTAATGTCATTAAAAATAATAATAATAATTCTGCAGTGTGTCGCTGTGATTTAAGCCGCAAATCATCTTGACACCGACCTCCCTTTTACTGCATTTTACGTTACCTTTATATTTAACTGCAGAGAACACAATCATTAAACACTATTTTTGTTTTTTATTTGGAATTTTTAACATAAAATGCGTGATTTTTTTTGCTTCTTTTTTTTCCCTCTTGAACCAAGCCTACTCTCTCCGCCTGGAATTTCTCTTGGCAGGCTTCACCCGGCTTTTACCACTAAAAACACTCCTGACTTGACTGTACCAGGCACCCTCTCAGCACTCGCCTCCTCCTACACCTTCCACTCTTCCGTCTGTCTCACCTTTCTGCAGCGATTGTCCTTATCGCAGACGTCCCCTGAAAGAGGCGCCGCTGCATCTCCGGGAACTTCCAGGAGCTGAGAGCAATCTGTGAGCACAAACAGGGGAAACATTTACACAGTGGTGAGTGAGACGGAGAGGCTCCAGGTACGACAGATGGAGCAGTTCGCTTGTCTGATGCCCCGGGGACGGAGCGTACAGCTGGCTGGAGAGTAAGTGCACTTGACCGGGGGTTAACTCGCATCGATCTGATTTCTTTAATGGTCTCGTATGCAGAGGCAGGTCTCTGAGTCTTTCTCGCATCTCTGAGTTGGTCCAGTGAAGTCCTGGAGTGAGAGAGTTGCTCAGGTGACACGGTGGCTATTCATTAATAGACTAAAGTCATGTTCGGTTTATGAAATACTTCACTTGTTCACTTCTTCATTATTGTATTTTTTTTTAAACGAGTGAGATTTGATCCATCGTAGGCGCATGAATCCAGAGTACCGAGGCATTATTGTATGTAAGTACAGTACCGTGCAAAAGTATATACACGCCTTGAACTTTTCCGCATTTGGTCACGTGACAACCGGAAATGTGTTGCATCGGGATTTTATATGACATGATGGTGAGGTAGAAGGAAAACGTTTTATAAGTGTGGCGTAGGAAAGTTCAAGGGGTATGAATACTTTTGCAAGGCTTTGCACATATTTCATTCAGTAGTTTTGTTAGGTGACACTACATTTTTACATTTACTCCACTCCAAAGTACAACAAATAGCTTTACTGTTACTGCATGGTGTCGCGGCGGCTTAGCGGTCAGTGCTGTCGCCTCACACCATCAGCGTCCGGGTTCGATTCTCACAAACATGGAGTTTACGTGTTCTCCCCAGGGCTTGGTGGGTTTCCTCAGGGTCCTCCGGTTTCCTCCCACCATCCAAAAGACATGCTGGTTATACTAATTGCCGTTCCCAAATTGGACTACTGAGGTTCCTAGGTGGACGGATGGACGTTTCTACGTGGCATTGTCACTACCTGACCACATTGGTGTGTAGTATTTGAAGGGGGAATGGCGCCACCTGCTGATGGTTATGTGTAATTGTGTGAGTTGCTTTCCCTTTGAGACCTGCCTAATAAAGAAGGTGATTGACCTCAGAAGTGGAGGTGTAGAGATAGAGAGAGAGAGATTTCTTATTATGTAAAAGGCTACTGTGAGCTTTAACTCAAGTAAATTTGAAGGTACTTTTACTCAAGTTCAATTCCCTATTGAATCTCTACAGGTGTAAAGGACAGGATTTGTGTACTTCGCCCACGAAGTACACAAATCAGACGACTGATAAGTTTACTTTTTACTTCAATAGATTAGATCAGATCAGATTAGATCAAACTTTATTGTCATTGTTCAAAGTAAATGCACACAGCCAATGAAATGCAGTTTGCATCTGATTCGGAATATTTAGAAGGAATAGAGAATATTCCTAATATTCCTAATAATAATAGCGAATGAAGCATAGAGGTACACAGGAGTCACGCTCTCTGTGACATGGTTCCTATCAAATAAATCATTAAAGAATGAAGTCTCCTAACATAAAATCATAAATCACATAATTCATATCCATTATTGGCCTCATAATATAACTGTTAAACACGATTGTCCCTATGAAGAAGCCAAAGGGACGATGTTGTTGTACCTGATGAGCTGATCTGGATCTGAGTGCCGTGTGAGGTCGGAGTGGGGCAGCAGGGTGCGCTGGAGGCTGGAACAGTTCCGTACGGGTCACCGGGGTCGCACCCTGGCCACGCCCTGCCCTGCTCGTCTGCCACGCCTTCCTCGCGGCGCAGGACGAGACGCAGCGTCTGCTCGCTGAACACGGTGTGTATGAGGCCCAAGTCCAGAGTGGATACGCTTGCACTGTTCACAGCCAGGATTTCATCACCTGCTTTCAGTCCTGCACAACACAACACACACAGTTACGAAAGAAAATAACCAAATCCACTATAAACCAAAGCATAAGGAGATCATCGGGCGTGTACAGTTCCAGGGGGGTTTAATTCAGTTTTATGACTTATGATTCATGAGTTACCCTTAGTGAACGCCAGGCCTTCCGGATTCACCTCGCTCACGTAGATGTGACTCGTCCTTAGACCATCCACGTGGCCCGTCACTGCAAAACCTGCCCACACACACACACACACACACACACACACACACACACACACACACACACACACACACACACTCACGCTTTAGTACCTTGTGATAGATTGAATCAGCGCCACAAGGAAATATCGTATCTGACACAAACCGCTCACCAAAATCTACAGCGGTGTCCGGACGTGAAACAGTCAAAGTGAAGACGCTGAGAGGCCAAACTTCAAGTTCGTCATAAACCTGATAGACGACAGAATAAACGTCACACGTGGGATGCAGAACACACTTTACACACCATTAAACAGCACATAAGGACAATCCTGAATGTTCCAGGTCCAGTAAGGATCTAAATGTATATACAGTATATGTGTGTGTGTGTGTGTGTGTGTGTGTGTGTGTGTGTGTGTGTGTGTGTGTGTGTGTGTGTGTGTGTTGTAAAGCTCACCAGGTCTCTTAGCAAGTCCGAGTTTGCTGGACTGCTGATCTCCACATGTGGACCTGAACATCTCTTCACACGAAGATTATACAGCGCCGGGTCGAGCTGCTTCAACTACACACACACACACACACACACACACACACACACACACACACATGAGTAGAATCATTATGCATGAGAAGGGGATTGTTTGGGGATCTATTTCAGGCAAAATGAATTATATTGTTAATTAACGAGATAAGCATCAAAATAATTGTCCCGGCGACTTTACAATAAATTCCTAAAAGACGTCCAAAGTCTGCTCGTTAACAGACTCAGAAGGATAACAGTGGCAGAATTAAACAGTGCACATAATGAATTATTGATAAGTGTTAGTGTAATTAAATCAGAAGCCCCGGATAGATTTAAGATCATTTCATTCTTCCCGGCGATCCTTCATGCAGGCCGGGACGGATCGGTGTCGATTGTAGATAAAGACGTACTTTGCAGGCTGCAGCGAGGACATCGGCGACAAGGCAATCCTGTCTCACAGGAACGCTGAGGACCTGGCTGTCAGGCATGGACACACACAGCAGGCTCTGAACGCCACAGTCCCATACTCGGCCTTCGGGTGGCGCTGTGGGATGCAGTTTAGGCAACGCGTCCAGTCCCTGCTGGAAACGTAAGATGAGACAAAAATTATTTTTGTCAGCTTTGTACAGTATGTGGTTTAATTACTGTAATGTGAAAACAAGCTGTGAGACAGGAAAAAATAGACAGAGAGAAAATCGTAGACTTGATGCAATATTTCATGTGTAATTATCAGAATTAAAATGTGCCAAATTAAAACCCGGAATATAACCAAGTTCGTATTTTACGTTTATGCTACATCATTGCCACTATGATGTTTGAGTATCTATATATATATAAATAAAGGAAAGGCTTTGTTTTTATTTAATGATGAGTTAGCACTGTCGCCTTGCACCTCCAGGGTCCGGGTTCGATTCCCACCTCTGTGTGCATGGAGTTTGCATGTTCTCCCCGTGCTTGGTGGGTTTCCTCCGGGTACTCCGGTTTCCTCCCACAGTCCAAAGACATGTAGGTTAGATTATTGACGTTCCCAAATTGCCCACAGTGTGTGCCCTGCGATGGATTGGCACCCTGTCCAGGGTGTACCCTGCCATGTGCCCTAAGTCTCCTGGGATAGGCTCCAGTCCCCCCATGACCCTGAAAACAGGATTAAGCGGTATAGATGATGAGTGATTGAGTGAAATTGTGAAGAATATGTCTATATGACATTTATGGAAGGAGTCTCCAGTATCAGTGAGTGGTATCCTTCAAATGTAACTTTAAGCTCACTCAGCCATTGTCTATACCGCTTTATTCTGGTTAGAGGACATTGGTGGCTCAGAGGGTTAAGGCACTGAGTTACTCATCAGAAGGTCGGCGGTTTGAGCCCCAGCTCAGCCCGGTTGCCACTGTTGGGCCCTTAAGCAAGGACCTTAACACTATCTGCTCCAGGGGTGATGTACAGTATCATGGCTGACCCTGCGCTCTGACCCCAGTTACACTGGGATATGCGAAGAAGGAATTTCACTGTGCTGTAATGTATATGTGACAAATAAAGGCTTAACTTAACTTTACTAGTCAGGAGGGGCTGGAGCGTATAACACTTAGGGCATGAGGTGAGGTACACACTGGGTGCGGTGCCAAGCCATTATAGGGCACGAACAAACTCATTCACACACCACGGGCAATTTTTGGACTGTGGGAGGAAACTCACCAAGCACGTGGAGAGAACACGCAAACTCCTTGCACCTGGACCGTGGAGGTACAAGGCGACAGTTCTAACCACTAAGCCACCTTGCCGTTGTAACTTCTTTTTCTGTCTTATTGTTTTTTTTTTTTTTTTAATAGACGATGAAAATGCTGTATTTTTGCCCTAACAAAAATATTGTTGGAATTCACTTGTTCAGCATCATGTTAAATGGAGAAATACACGAATAGAAAGTACGAGATGCCGTCCTATAAAGAACACGTTGTAAGCACTGACAAATTGCTGTGGTCTAAAAAATGAACAAAACAGCGCCTTTTAATTAGGAAAGTAGTCATTTTCAGGGCAGAAACAGTAACTGGACTTCATGTTGCAGCATCTCAACATGTCACCACGGAATGGAGATTATAAACTAAGGGAATTCCCAATCAAAAGCCAACTGTTGCTCAGACAGCTTGGATTCTGTCCCAAATGAGGATATGAGGATTTCGAAACAGCAACGTGGACGTAACGTGCAGAGCTGGTATCATGAGAATCCCCATGTTTGAGCTTCATTATATTCACTGACAACAGGATTGTGATGAAATGAATGCTAACTCCACCTCTATAGAGGTCTACACACACACAGCCTGTCTATTTGCAAAGTAAAGTGTCAACAGATCAGCAGGCTATTGGGACAGCTGTGCAAGCTCCGAAAGGGTGAAAAAGTCCCTCCCCCACTGTTACCCACCCACGCCTTTTTCCCAGTTTCGGGGGATTAAAGGGGGTGAGAACCTCCCCTCGCGCATTGTGAGGGAGCATTAGCATGTCAGATGGTTCAAGCTGGCACCTGGGCCTGGCACAGCATGCGTCTTCTTTGAGAGAATTTATAAAACATTGATGAGAGAACGAGAAGAAATTCAGCTCCATCTGCTCGACAGTCTACAGGAGGCGGCTGTAGACTTGGACGCTTGATTGAGAGTGAGAAACGCGACGTGACAGTGACGCATGCGGTACCTCTGAACTGCTCTGCGTCGCCGGTTGGCCGAGCGTTCCGTCGGATCGTCCTTCAAATACCTACGATATAGAAACACAAAAACACATCAAAATGTACCCAAGGTAACATTCAGGCTCGAAAAGAAGGAACATGGCCTCTAGAGTTGCATTTAATTAGAAACCATAGAGCTGAGCCAGCTGCTTTTGATACTATTTAGATCCTGGATCGGAACAGAAACGTCCTCTGAGGTTTGCAGAGAAATAATCAAAGGTCTAAATGACACTGTAATTACAGCTTAGCGCGGGCAGGCTAATGTGCCAGCCTCTGTCAGCCTACGAGCACGAGCCACAGTCTCCCCTCGACCCAGACGCCCGCCGGGACGGCTCTGAGTCGGCCGTCGTCTTCCACAATGCTTCAACCAGAGACCCACTTTAACCACACACTGATACACCGCAGCCAGAATCACAGCGGCATCAAACAACTGATGCACAAACAGAAAACTGCTTCTGGAAAGGTTGGAGAGTAAAACATGGAGATAGACAGATAGATTGATTGATTGGTGGATATTAGATGGAAAACTGATGTAGTAAAAGCCATATTAGATAAATGGATGGAGATTTAGATTTAATGGCGGCATTTATAGTTGGACTGGTGGATGGATAAAAACAGATGGAGATTAAGTATTTAGAGGAGGGATGTACAGTGTGGATAGATGGAATAATAGATGGGTGGATGGCTTAGATGGATAGGGAAACAGATAGATGTAGAACTTGATTGATTGAAATGGTTAATAGATTGTTAAAGAAGATGGAGGTATTTACTTAGGAATATATTGTTGGACTAATGGATGAATGCATGAAGAAGTAGAATGGATGGATAAATGGATGGATGGATGGATGGATGGATGGATGGACAAAAGGACATGCAGACAGATGCAGAACTGGACTGATTGAATGAATGGATTGTTAAGATAGTTGGTGCGAATTACTGGGGGATTTATTGACTGATGGACGAATGGATAGATAAATGGAGAGGTAAAATGGATGGATGGATGGATGGATGGATGGATGGACCAATGGGGAAATTAGCTGTCATATTAAATAGGGGGATTTATTGATGGAATTTATGGGTGGGATGAATGAATGATTAGATGAAATAAATGGACAACTAGATTGGATGGATGGATGAATGGATGGATGGATGGAGAGATGGAAAGATGAATAAGCTGATAGATGTAAAACTAGATTTTTTGTGTGAATAGATTGTTATGATTAGGTGGATTAGGTGGACTAAGGGATTTATTGATGGATTAATGGAAGAAGAGGTGAACAAATGGAGATGTAGAATGGATGGATGGATGGATGGAGAGCCAGATGAATAAGCAGATAGATATAAAACTGGATTGGTTAAATGAATAGTTGAGATTAATTGGATGAATTTACTGGATTGGATAAATAAATGGAGATGTAGGATGGATGGATAGACAGATGGACATAACATAAGATGGAGATACGACACTGCTGACACATGATAACTGTGGTATGGATTAGTGACTGGTATAAAAGAGCAATATCCTGTCAGGGCGATGCAGCATTTCATTTTAACCATTGCACTGCTGGAGGGTCGGGCACACTGACTCACCTCAACTCTATCCTCATGGCCTTCTGGAAATAATCAGCCTAACTCTACATCCCCCGTTCGTCTGTTACCGAAGCTGAAAGCTATAGACTTCAGACGACAGGAGCTCTATCCAGCTGTCTGATATTTCAGCAGACAGTGTGGTTTTACACAAACCTTTTGTTTCTCTGCTGGTCTCCAGCTTGCAGCAATTAAGCACGTGGTTTATGGTAACTCCGCGCCAGAGGGGTGCGTTATTAGGGGTCGTTTGGCCGAGATTACGCTGCTCTGGGTCATTAGCCGGCTGGAAGAGCTAAGCAGTCGCCTCTGATCGCCTGTGACTCAGAGAGTGAGCACCGTGTGTAGATTTAGATCCAGTGATTTGCGTCGAGCTAAAGTAAACAGCGGCAGTTTGCCTGCTGTTTGACGTCCAAGCGAGCGTTGACGAGAGCAGCAGGAGTTTGTTTTGCCCGTTGGGGTGAACGTAACAGCATTTGCTCGCCTGACAGCTCAGCATAGCAGGAATTGCCCAGTGAACAAGTCGTGTGTTTTTCATAGTCCAGTCATCTGCGGTTGTCGTTACCATGGTGACAGTCGGAGCATACCATTATCAGATGGACTATATCTCTAATTTTACAACTAATCACAACTTTTTTTTTTTTTTTACAGAAAAGTTTAACCAACTGGAATTAAAACGAAGGGGAATCAGAAACGTGCCACCGGGTCAGGGGCCAAGCAGTCACTCATACTGTAACGATCTGTTTATACAGGTGATGAGGGGAAAAAAGATGATCGTGAAATGTTTTTTCTACAGTCAGAATCAGTGGTTTGAGCCAAAGCTGTGATGCTCCGTGGAATCAGGGATGCTCAGGGGTACTGCATTAAAATTTAAGAAAGTCCAGTTGATAAAATTTTCTTTGAACTGAGGTTCGAATTTCCTATTTATGTTAGGATTCAGGTCTCTATACTGTATATGCAGTCATTGTACAGTAAGTCTAAAATTTCCAGTAACTAGTTCGAGTACTTTTCCATTGCAGAACATGAAAACTCCTTTGTGCTTCCTCATGCATGTTGTTTTAGTCAAGACCTTTATAATTATTCCACCATCATCACTCAGTGAAGTTTGGTCCATAATCTGATAACTACTAATAGCCCTATTTCACCTACGCGGTTTCGCGCGGTGGCCGTTAGTACGGTTCATCATGATTCACCGCGAGTTTCGGCGCTGTGATTAGGTTTCCATCTTTCCGTGCGTCGTTCCTCGCATAGTCAAACCGCATAGGTGAGATAGGGGAATAACAGCAGGAATAACAGAGGGGGGCGGGTTATCGGGGGCGGGGCTTGTAGGATGACATGCTCACGCACACACACTAATGGATTGGGAATGACTGCTGTCTGGCTCACGGGTTACATTTTTGAAAAAGTACCTATGTAACGATTACTTGAATGGCGGACCGAACGCGTTAGATTACTCGTTACATCAAAAAAGTCATCCCAGTTACTTTGTAACGCATTACACCCAACACAGTTCATTTGCGCATTTCTGGGCTGTATATTAATGTGAAGGACTCTAGTTGCTTTGTCATACCAGGCCCTGAGTTACACTCTCAGTCTCATACTGCTGCGGATATGGTTGCTCTAACAACCCATGTTTGATCTCAAGTGGCGCTTCACATTACTGCTTTTTATTATCGCACACATAAGACAAACTGGTTTTAAACATCCCGCAGGAGGAATAAACAAATATTAATCTGTCCATTCATCTTTGAAGGTTCAGTTTTTCAAAGTCTACTTTCCGTTTCTTGGAATAAGCCATGCTGTGTCCATACACGGTAGACTATCGCACCGCAGTCTGCCATTTCAATGTCATCTGGTCTACGTGTAAAAAGGTTTTTGTGCATTGAATTAGCTCGGCTGCTTTTCTGTACAGTATATCTAATTGTGTTTGTGTAAGTATTTGGGGTTCAGCCGTACCTGGGACAGAGACTGCCTCTTTTCACGGTTGCATCTATTCAGGCTGTCCAGGCCTTTCTGAGAGGAGAAGATTCCTCGCTTGTTCCTTGCAGCGCGAGACTGAGAGCGTGAACGCCTCCTCAGACTGGCCTCGTCACGCGTGCACGTCTGTTTACACACAAAATCAAAAACTATTGATCATAATTGTATACCAATTAAGTTTTATGCAAACATCAAATTTCTCATATAGTAGATTATGTGCCAATTAGACTAAAGCCATTTTAGCCCATTAAGTTATTCTGTCTAGTCACCAAAGCATGGAAGGATGAGACGGAGAAAACACCCAGACGTCCAAGTGCTATCTTCGACTGACGTGAAGCGACGGCCAACAAATTCTTGGGATTGGGCTGCTCGGAGCCCTGCAGACTGGCCAGGTAGCAGCGCATGCGGAAAAGCTCCAAGTTGAACTTCTCCAGGTTTTGCTCCCACTGCTGGATCTGCACAAATATTGCAACATTAACAATTCATCCTACAAATATCTAACAAATATCTAGGTTAAGTGGGTGCTCTTCATGACTTCAAAACTTCAAATGTTGCTAGCAGGTCTTAGGAAGATTTTAGATCACCTTGCGCAACCAGGACAGCGTTGATGCACCTTGGTACAAGTTCCTAGAACTGTCTTGGAAAGATGATCACCATGGTTGTGGCCAGGATCTTTGTGGTAAGGACCACTCTAATTAACAATATTTCATTGTAGGATAAAGGAAATAAGGCAGAAGGATTTTGCATCAATTTGCAACAGGCAATTCTGAAACACCAATTAGCCTAATCTGCACGGGGAAGACATGCAAACTCCATGCATACAGGCCCAAGGCGGGAATCAAACCCGGACCCTGGAGGTGCAAGGCGACAGTGCTGTCCACTTCGGAACTAAACTAAACCTAGGAAACATTTAATTCTAGAATTCTGTTGGCCTGAAATTCTTGGCTTGTATATTTATGCTACCACGAAGTCATTTTTTTTTAAATGTCTTAGCAATTATCTCCACATAAAATGGCTTGCAGGTGAATATTTAAGCCATATCTGCACACCATAGGATAAAAGTGATCATCATGAAACTTCTTGCCTTCTTACTAATTATACCATGCACCTACCAAATCTATATTATAGAAGCAAAAAATGGAAAATGTCATCCATGGTCCTGACCTGTCCCTCCACAGCCTTCCTGTTTTTATGGTCAGTGATGACAGACAGCTGCAGCTCAGCCATTTTCTTCATTTTGCTGTCCATGTCGATCTTCTGCAGCAGGGCTCTGCTCTGGCTCCTCAGCAGCCGTACCGTGTCTTCTTTACCCTGACGCTTGGCCAAGTGTGAGGCACTGGCTGAGTGGATGGCTGTTACCCAGTTCTCCACATCTGTCTGATTTGCTGCCTGAAGGAAGAGAACCGGAGCCAAGCGGGTTATGGATGTCCCTGTGGGCTTCATATATAACCCATTATAGTCAGATTATAGGCGGCTCGTTTTCAGAATACAGCACAGCGTCCAACACTAGCACCCTTTCAACTCTCAATCCAGCCCTGTGGTCCAGTGTTATTTTTAACATCTCAAGTCCTTTCATCCAAACTTTGAAGACGTTTTCTGCTTTACCCCAAACGAGACTTTTGGGTTCCAATTAGCGAATTCAGGCCATAAACACTGATTTACCTAGGGAAGGCGTATGTAGCATCGGGGGAATATCAAATTTTCACGCTGGATTTTTATGTCTTGATGAAGACCAAACAACAGCCTTATTTGATGTCGTGTAATCTACGTCAAACTATCCATTATTCAGGCACGACATACATTTTACTGACTTGCACGCTAGCTTCGGGTGACTTTAAGACACAAAACTGGAGTGGTAAACACAATAGCGCTTTCTTTTCCTCACATGGAAACAAAAACAAAAGTTATACAGGGGGAAAGAAAAAAAACAAACCCAGACGAATATACATAACCCTGCAGTTCAGACATGTGCTGCCAACTTTTCATTACCATGCAGTTTACCAAGATATAGTTTGAAACTGGCAATGAGGGAACATATTATGTAGACCAACATAGTCATTATGAGCTAGAACAGCAACACATAAAACACATTCCTGGGCATAATGTGGTTTCTGAACACAACACTGCTACAAGTTTGCACACAATATTTTTTCTATTATAAGGCATCCTGTTACTTCATGTTCCATGGTATGTGCTGACTAAAGAATATTAACAGCATATGTAAATTAAGCGCTGGAAATAGAGCTGAATAAGACAGAGGGGTCCGTCTGGAGGTTACCGGATGCTTTCAGTCACTTTTGGATATAAGAGTCTGCCAAATGCCGTAAATGTAAATGCAAACCTGAAAAAGGTAGACGTCTCCGTAAGCATTGCTCAAACAGAAAACGTTTTCCTTCTTTGGGTGCTCAGGGACGGCCTGGACAATGCTATCCTCGGCAAGCAGGACGTAGCGAGGGGACATTTCCTGTTCCGGGCAGCTCTTCCCATCTGCCTCGCTCAGTAGGAGCATACAACCTGTTAGAGGACAGAACAGTGTGTTACTGGAAATGGTGACGCTCTTCCAACAATAATCAGAAAGTTCCCAAATTGCCAATTCATTCCCACTAGCGATCTCTACCCAACTAGAAAGGACGAAGACAGCAGAGAAAAAGAGAGAGAAAAATGCCATCCCTATAATCCACAGTACATGGCCAATTATGCTTTCTTGGACTATGCTTAAAACTTAAAAGCATGGACACCTATGGCATTACCATAATTTAAACATTTGGTTGAACACTTTTATGTTGCACCAAACCGGAGCTGGTTTTACAATTACGTTACAGTCAGATGTGCCGGAATAAACAGAATTGGACTCACCTTTAAGTGTAACCCAATATTGTCTCCACCGCCGGCGTGCCACCAGTTCCAGTTTGCGCTCTTTATGCACGCTGATGAGTGGTTTGAAGGCAAGTCGCCCAGCCCTTCGCACCACCCCCTGTTCTTTTTCAAACAGCAGTTCCATCTGTTCCAAAGAGCTCAGAGACCCGCTGCTGCTCTCAGCCTGCTCGCCCTCGACCTCTTCCCACTCCTGGAGAGCATCACCCATTTCCAGATCCTGCATGAAGTTCTCGTAGACATTTTGGTTCTGCTGAGTATTTGTTTCTGTTAGTGAGCAGGCGGAGCGTGTCTGGCTGTTCAGGAGATTCCAGCATGGGTCAGGCAGTTGAACGTTGGAGTCACCCTCCAGGCCATCCACACCGCTTGTGAAGGTCTCTGAGGGCTCCTGAGAGCATAATAATCATAAACACACATGGTAAAGTGCTAAAGGGAAATGTAAACATTTACACACACTTGTGGGACAAGGTCACCACTATACTAAAATGTGTCTAAATGGGGCTTCACACATTTGCAGGACATAGTCAGTCTCATCTGCATATATCCAATCATGCAGGCCTGATATTCCATAAGCTAGAAGCAACAAAACTAATCTCAAAACACATTTCCACCCACATAGGATAGTCTGAGCCTGTGCCAAAAGTACATGCTGATGAGAAACCTTCATTCATTTAATACAAGTCATGCATAAACCATTATGCTTAAGCAGATAAAAAGTATCAAGCAGCTGTGGTGTTTTGAATTCGTCTTTGTCAGCCAATCACACTCATTTATTCTTACCTGCAACCTTCGTTTTTTCCTGCTCAGGCTTCCAGTCCAATCACTAATGCGCTGGATGCGGCTCTTGAGCGAGTCCTTCCTCGAATTAACATTACCACCACCTGATTTTCTGCAAGGCAGTGTGAAGGAGGTGAAAGGTTGTTTTGCTTGGTTTTCATCCTTAGTAATAGAACGTAGATCGGGAAGATCCTGGACCTGGTCTTCAGGTAGGATACCGATTGTGGGAAATGGTCCGGTCAAGTTTGGGTTAGCATAAATGTTACCGAAAGATTTTAATCCAAGGTCCTTCTGCTCTATGTGGAGTAAAACCGAATCGCCAATACCGCTGTCCTCCTCTGTTGCTTGACACAGGATTTCATCTGCATGGCATTCCATAGTGGAAGGAGGGCAGCTGGTATCCTCGGTACGGGTGGAAGAGAGTGTAGTATATCCACTGCTGTCATCCGAAGGCTGGTTAGCGGTGAAAACATTGTCACAGAGCTCTGTCGCAGCACCCCATGGAGAATCATACCAGGACTCCTCAGAACTGATAGAAGAACCTTTGCTGTCTCTCAAAGTCAATTCCATGGGTGCAGCACAGAGATCATTGTCCAGACCTCTTCTTCCATTGGTGAACTCCACCCTCAAGCTTCCATCCCCACTCAAGAGCACCTTGGGACTGCTCTTTTTTGGAGTAACTTCGGAGTTAGAGCTTCTTCCTGAAGTGTGAGTGTATTGACAATTCCCACGTGCCAGGATTGAGCCATGGTCCCAATCGCTGCTCTGCGAAGACCCAGGATGCTTTGCATCAATGTAGTCATAATGGTAGGAGACGTATGGTTGGCTATTTTTGTGTTGGTTCAGGCAGTTTCTGGAGGACCCACGAGTTTTCGAGGCTGATGCTCCTCCTGTGTTTCTCCACCAGCTATGGGGGGAGAGGATTTCCTCTTTGGATGAGTGCAGCTTCAGCGAGCACGGCCGTGACTTGCCAGGAATTATGAAGCTGCTGTGTTGGCTGTCTGTGTTTCCCATTCTGATCTATAATACTACACAGGATGACATTGTTAAGGAACTGGAAGTTGTTGTCTATTTTTGCATTATCAGATAAAAATCATGTTTATTTAAAGCATACACAATTCAAAGAGTCAACCCTACAGGAAGACTTGCGCAGCCATCATCATGCAGCTCAATTCAACCTTGTAAAAATGTGCACTAAATCATACTATTAAACACTGTCTTTAATCATGCCAATCTGTTCCCAGTTACGAAAAACACAACTTAATGGTAGTGAATAGACCATTACATGGAAATAACTAGAACGTTACAACAGCACCATATCAAATTCATTCTTTTTTTCCTTCCAATATTCCACATCATCATGGTAAGGATACTGGACAGAATACGTTAAGTTTCTATTACCAGTTCTGAAGCTGCTCTTCAGGATAAACGAGAATAATCCTTCATATTCCTTTTCTACTCGATCCTTTTCGTTCTCCAAACATTCGTTTTGTCATCATTGAACGTTCCCCGTAATCCTTTGTGCGATCCTTGGCTCATTTGGTTCTTCTCTTTTTTCTTCCTCCCTGTTTCTCCCGCCGACGTTCTGTCTCTCTCTCTCTCTCTCTCTCTCTTCTCCAGCTGTCCTGCGGGCTCGCTTGCTCATCTGCAAGGAAACAGATGAGGGAGGAGCGTGTGTCAGAAACACAGCCAGCCCTTGTGTGTGTGTGCTGTGCCGTGCCGTGCTATGGGAACCCCCTCCTCCTCCACCACGTCCTCCTCCTCCTCCTCCTCCTCCACCACGTCCTCCTCCTCCTCCTCCTTCTCCTTCACCACGTCCTCCTCCTCATCCCAAATCCAAACAGCGCTCATGCTTTCCTCTGGCCGTGCCGTGTTCCATGACGTACCGCTACAAGGCTTTACAAGAACAGACTTCATTCTGACCCACTGTTTATTTTTGGTCATGGAAATTCCAAACAATTTTCATTCATTTTCTGGCGACTGAAACCGTAACGGCTGTAGGGTAACGTATACTTCCAAACGAGGCTCCACGTCATGCTGTCATGAAAACACTGGACGTTGAAGTCGTGTTTGTTGTTTGGTGAATCTTGTTTTTTTTTTTGTTTGTTTCTTGTACTTTCAGCACAAGGTGCATGTCTGTGGCTGCTGGGGGAGTTTTTGTGTCTTGTACAGGCCAGCTGCAGCCAAGCACACCAACACCCATCCTTCCTTAGAACACATCCCTGAACTTTGACCCCCAAGTGAGTTTGAGTGTGAGCTTGTGGAGGAGGTGCCCTCTGCTGCGCACACAGAGCGCTCAATGAAACAGGACGTTGGTTACAGCTCATTGTTGCTTTGTCTTATATTAAAGCGGTCTAATGCAATGAAGCACAGAGAGCTTTTCAGATAGCGGCTGCACGGAAGCAGCCAATGAGACGACAGCGACGGCAGAAAGGCAGAACGAGAGCATTGTGCGATCCCTGTTCGATCCGAATATTCTGAATGGCTACGTGCCACTTGCTGGATCTTTTGTTGTGTTCCTCAGCCCCAGTGGCCATCTGCTGCCTCGATGAGGCACTCCATCACCCCTGACCCCCAGCAACCTCTGAGCCTGGAGATTGCATTGGAATGCAAAGAGGCTCATCGATGAGCGACATTTGGACAGATGATGCTGTCTGATGGTTCACATGCACTTGTTGAGCTTCTGTGCAGGAACTGCATCTGCCCTTGACATTGTGATTCCTACATGTTTCATTCACATGAAATGTCTGTCACTGAGAGCAGCCGTGGCATATGTGTGTTACAAAAGGATGAAAATGCTTCCAGGCATGTGATAACGCGACGCCACCCAGTTTATATAACTGACTAGCGTTAGTAAAAAAAAGAGTTAAAAGGTTAAAGCTAAAAAAATTATCTGATCAGCTTTAATATAAACAGTGATATTATTATTATTTCATTTTGAAGCCCACGTACATGTCTGTCTTTTTTTCTGTACGGCAGAACTCTCTGTCAATACAAAGAAATACAATTTCCTGTTGTCAGGTTGAGTATCGTACGCCTTCTTTACGCTAATACACCCTCTGTTCGGTAATTGGAGAGTGAATCACAGATGAGAAATGGAAAAAGTAGATTTGTCTTAAAACGCGTTAAAATACACTTATACCACTTCAGCAATAAAAAGATGATCTAGTCTCAGTAGAATACTCAGTTTAGCTTTTCTAATTAATATCTACTGGTGCAGGTGTTGGTTTACATTGAGCAAGTGGCTTATTAGCGTTTTATCTGAAATATTCCCTTTTACTCAACATTTAGATTTCACTTATGATGCAGGTTAAACTTCGAGCAGATATCTAAATCGGCTGGCGTCACGTGGTTCGGAGGAAGCACGTGATAGTCTTCGGCCCTCCCGACTGAGTGGTAGTAGTAGCCGTAATGTGGAGCCCCCTAGTGACGGGGAGGAATTGGACACGACTAAATTAGGGAGAAAATTGGACAACACAATGTACATTTTAACCGTTTATAGTTATCTGCTATTAGACGGTACTGTGGCGTAGTGGTTAGCACTGTTGCCTTGCACCTCCAGGGCGTTCCCAAATTGCCCGTAGTGTGTGAATGTTGACCGAATGTCCTACCACGGTTGTGTAAATGGGAATCATTGGCTACCATTGGCCTCCACGGTCCCTAGTTGGACTACGGAGGTCCCAAGATGGATGGAGTTACCTATACATTTTCTGCGAGACTCTCTTGGAAGTGAGAACCTGAAAAAACAACACCTTTCAAACAATCAGATTGAAGAATATAAAAGCATCGTGGTGTAATTTCTCTGTTGAACAAAAGTTCAAGCCTGAACTATAGGGTTAATAAGTGATTTTCCATATGCTGCTATCTTTTTATAGCATGGTTTTAGGGGAAAACATCAAATGGAAAAAGGACACGAGCTGGAAAGTTTATGATTTAGTGCAAGCTTTATAAGAATAGCAGGAATGATGAAAATAGTGATGCACCTCTGCGAGTGGAATAGGAAGTTGTATGTAAGTTGGAGATAGCCTGCGTTATGGATTGGGAAAAACAGGAGCACCTTATTTCCAACGAGACTGTAAATCTGTCAAAGAAACACACACACACACACACACACACACACACACACACACACACACACACACACTAATATACATACAAACTTCAACACACACATGCTGCGAATGCACATCCTCTTCCCACTTGCACGGTGTGGATAATGAGTTCAGCAGTAACTAATGCTAGAACTTTTTTTTCTTGTGGGGATGGTGGGTGCAGGGGGGAGGGGGTGTGGTGTCAGGACTAGCGGTTATGGCAGCTGGTCACCTGGGAACCATCATATGACTAGGCCTCTTGTTTGGGCCAGCATACCACAACTAGCGGCTCCACACCACTGCCTTTATACACCCAGAGCGAGATGGGGAGACGGAGCGAGCCGAGAACAATACCGCACGCTTGTCGTCGGCCTCGAGTGTTGAGGTGCGATTGGTTGATAAAGGCGCTGGTTTGAATCAAAGTGGAAGGAAGAATGAAAAGAGCATTCCTGAAAGCAGCGCTGCACAAGTTGTCTTTTGTATCTGACGAGAGCTCGACGAAGCAATGAGGATTCTGGCTGCAAATTTGTTTACATGAAAGCTAGTAATGAATTGCGACTGGGCTGTGTTCTTTTAGAAGCAGCCACAATGCTGAAACTACCCAGACCATCAGACCCGAAACCCACAAGAGCCCTGGAGTCAGGAGGGCACGTGATTTGTCTAATAGATGCTGGTATAAGTCTGTGGCACAGGAACATAATATTGGATTGGAGTGAGGCTACTCTTTAGAGAGAGAGAGCGAGAGATGGATGGATGGATAGATAGATAGATCCCAAAGGGAAATTGTGTTGTTACAGCAGCCAGTTCACAGATTATACAACAAGTAAGCAACACTACATGTACATAAATAGCTTGGTCCTTGGTGTGGTAGGACTAAAGGTTATCCCAGGATGAGGTAGGAGGAAGGTAGACACTTGGCCTGGGACCAGTCCATCATCATCATCATCATCATCATCATATACCTCTTTATCCTGTATATACAGGGTCATGGGGGGCCTGGAGCCTATCCCAGGAGACTTAGGGCATGAGGTGGGGTACACACTGAAGGGCGCTAATCCATCACACATACACTCATTCACATGCTCATTCGCACACTCTGGACCGCCAACTGGCCTAATCTGCATGTCTTTGGACTATGGGAGGAAACTGGAGTGCCTGGAGGAAACCCACCAAGCACCAAACATGGGGAGAACATGCAAACTCCATGTACACAGACCCTGAACCTGGACCCTGGAGGTGCAAGGAACATGTACTGTAAAGCTCCGGCCAGACAGTAACTTGTGAAATCCTGGATTTGCTGAGTTGTTGCTGCAAGTCACTTATTGTTTGATTTTCTTCATATTAGCTCCAATTAGTCTGCAATGATATCATATACAACAAAGGTTTTATTTCATGTCAGGCTGTCCACTAGATTACCGAAGGGTTATTAGTCAACATATTAGTCGTTTGTCAACATAGTCGTTGCAAACCTCAGAGCTCAAGTGACAGAAGAATACCCTGCACAGAGGGTACACGGGGTGGACACATTAACATGACAGCAGGACAAAAAGACATACACAGGTCAGGATGACATGCATCGTGGAAACTGACCCATCTGCTCCTTCAGCAATATCATGACAGGAAAGTGGTCATATGCGCCACAAAACAATCCAGAGAGGAAGGAAGGAGCTGCACGCTAGGGGAGCCTAGAACAGACTCACAGGAAAGGTTGTTTTTTCGGAGGCAGAGGGCCAAGTTTAAATGCACGGTGCTCTTTTCTTCCCATGGGAATGGAATGATAAAGCAGAGCTCAACTTTAAGGGGATCGGTGTTAGGGCACGGCAAGTCAGGTTTCCTCATCGCTGCCCGAGAGAAGCCGTCTTAGTTGCTCTGCGGGCAGACGGGTGGAGCTCCGCTTCGTCCAGGTGGGGAGGAGGACAGGGCTGGGTGGGTCGCTACAGCTGCTTCCTTTTAGTCATGTAAGCTATTTTTTTCCCTTTCCTCCATAAACATGGACGAATAGCAGAGCGAGCAACCTGAAAGGTCTTTTGTTTCTGCCTGACCCAGTTGAGAGATTTCACCTCCACTTCAAGTTTTGGGAGCAAGTGAAAGCATCCACACTTTCGACCACGATTTCGGCCGAACGGCTATAGCCTTCTTTAAAGATTTAAAGTTTTCTTTTTTTTTCTGTTGGTGTAGCATGTAATGAAAATCATGCATTGCATTTTGCCATGACTTCTGAGATATGCAAAATGTCTGGAATTTCACATTTGGTCAAACACATTCCTATGAAGTAAATAAATGTAATTAGTCATTTGTCTCCCCTGCATGCTTTTAGGCATAAATACTCACTCACTCATCGTCTATACCGCTATATCCTGTGTACAGGGTTGCGTATGGAACACCAGTTAACCTAACCTGCATGTTTTCGGACTGTGGGAGGAAACCGGAGTACATGGAGGAAACCCACCAAACACTGGGGAGAACTTCAAAGACCCGAGGTGGGAATCGAACACAAGAATGAATGCAACAGGTTCTAACGTTAAAATACTCTCAGTGACTCGAATTGACCTCCGAAATCAAAACCCTGTGTCTGAGTGAAGTCCATGGTTCATTAGGTGCCTCGTTACAGATTCACACCTGGTGAGATTTAAACCGTAGTCTCTCAGCCTGTACTGCTCACTGTGCGTTCCCTCTTCTCTGCAAGGGGGAAATCCTCCTTTATTCATCATTCTTTGTTCTCGAGGCGAGTAAAAAGGGAAAGCCCAAAGATGAAACGAGTGCCTGGCGCAAGGCCTAAGCATTCAGCCTGCAGATGCCATGGCACCATGCAGGCTCCCTGGCACGGCCACCATCCATCAATGCCAACTGAGATTAAACAACAGCGGAGATCCTTATGCACCACCGCTGTGTTCTGGGCATGACAGGTCCTGGCACTGAGCGCACACGGAGCTGTTTATAAAGTCTAGGTCTACCAACAAGACCTGTCCTCATTAATCACCGCTAAATCATTACTGATCCTCTCAGCGGGTATACAAAATAATAATAATAATAATAATAATAATAATAATAATAATAATAATTATTGAGTCCACGCACATTTTAACACTTCCAGTGTGGCTGGACACTGCTATAGCTGTTTATTAGCAGGATGATGTAGTAAGCGATAAGCCTGAGTAAAGACTGCAGTGTAATCAAACAGACTACAAATACATTTTCGAACACATGGCGGAAGGCAAACACACTGTCCGTGATGTTTACGTTTCCAACGAGCCGTACTTTAGAATAGGCTTAGAGTTGAGATAGAATGAGAAGACTCCACTGCACGTTAAATTAGTTTAAAACCCTACAATTTTATTTATTTATCTTCTTCTTATTATTAATAACTAATTTATTTATTTACTTATTTTTGTATCTGACAATTGTTTTATATGTATTATTCATAATTTTTATGTTTTATTTTAACCTTGTAAAGCACTTTGGGGTCCAATTCCTCCCCATCACTAGGGGGCTCCACATTAAGGCTACTACCTCCACTCAGCCGGGAGGGCCGAAGACTATCACATGTTTCCTCCGAACCACGTGACGCCAGCCGACCGCATCTTTTCGAACTGCTCGCTCGCGCACCGTTGGGGGCGGAGTAACACACTCGGAGAACAGCGCTATCCGCTCCCTCCGTCGCGCGAGCTCACAGACGCCCCTGATTGGCTGTAGAGCCGTGATTAATGTGGGAGCACTAAGTACCTCTCATCCCTCCCCTCTAAGAGAGCTCGGCCAATCAGCTCTGTCTAGACCTCCGGCTGCGAGAGGTTACAGCATCACCCGGGATTCGAACTAGCGATCTCCGGATGATAGGGCGAGTGCTTTTACCACTGCGCCACTCGGAGGCAACTGCCAGTTGTTTTAAGGTGCTATATAAATAAAGTTTCAATTTGATTTGATTTGATTACATTTTTAAATCTAAACTTAAAAAAATTAAATTGGTGTAAGATTCTAGAATCGGTGTTTAAATTGTATGTTTTTTTCCGTAAAAGCTTAAAGAGGAAAAAATCTGTAGTGTCCGTAACCATGTCAAATTGATGTTGCAATATATTAATAATTTTGCATTTTACAATAATACACTTTTTCAGGTTTATGTTCTTTCATGTAAAATCTAAATCGGCCGAATTTCATCTAAATGACAGTTAAGATCATTGAAAGATTTGAATACAAAAAAAAAGTTACAGACACTAATACATAAATGTCCCTGAAAGTATATTTAGCAAATGTTTTTCTTTTTATCTGATAAAAAAAAATGAATGTGTATGAATATTTACAAAAAATTAAGCATCTAAAATTCCATGTTTTGGCCGTTTATCATTTCAATAAATATGTGTGGATATGTCACATAATAATATAATATAATATCATCCTAAAATAACATCCTAAAAATGTGTATTTATAATCATTGATATTGTGAAGCTGTTTAATTAGCATTTTTAGAATTACACAAAGTGTTACATACAGTTCATACTTTCTTTTGTAGTTAGGACAGAGGTACACGAACAATCAAAATACATTTGTAAAACATGTCTAACCAACCTCAAGTAACAATAACCCTTATGTACACAAGTTGAAGCTAAAACCTGTGTGTATTTACATAAGGTGTGCTGCTTTAATCCTTTGCAAATACAGTTTATTACACCTATGAATTATGAACTATGAACAGTTTGACAGCAAAATGAGATAACTCCATTTTTGCGATGTTGAGAAATAAAGCAAAATATATACTAAATAAAGCAAGCAGTACTGCAAACTGATAGGGAATGCGTGAGTCACTAGGGTAGTTAAAAGCACAAATGCCTAATTATTATGTCAAAATAGTTTTGATAATACAGTATCAGTGTGATTTTGCAAAATTCTGTAATTTCACCTCCCACAATTTTGTCACAATGCAAGTTGTGTTTGTGTTAGTATCAACCCCTTTTTGTTTGCTTTGTCATTGTGGAGTATTGAGTGTTGAACGATGAGAAAAAAAAAGAATGAAAAGAAAGAAAAAAGAACACATTTTTAAAAAAGTATGAAACATAATAAGATGTGGAAAACGTACAAGTGCCTAGAAGCTTCCTGTCGGCACTGTAAGTCAATCAATGATGGGGTAACTGCAACGCCAATAACACACTGCAGACATCCTTATTTGTGATTTCGACATTCTTCAACCACCTTCTTCAAGGAAGTTTAACACTGTAAAAGAAATCTATTATGGAATCTATTGTATTGTATCTATTGTATTGTAGATTATAGAAACAACGCTTGCTTGTGTGATATAATATAAATAAAATCACTTTTACTCTACTGAATATTTTAATGAGTATATAGAGCTATACGGCAGCTCATTTTACTCATTCTGGCATTTTTCCCCCTTGGGCCACAATATCTACAATTGTATTCATAAATACAATTGTTTATAAATGTATAAATATTCAGTAGAGTAAAAGTGATTTTATTTATACTATCTCACACAAGCAAGCGTGTGGCTATACTGAATATCAGCACAGCTTGGATTTGTGGTAGGTGCAAAGCCACAGACTGAGTGCCAGTTTTTCTTTCAGTCTTGAAACATGCACTTCCTTTGGACCTACACTGTTCCTTCCTTCCGTTTGCCTTCACTTTCCATTACAGGAAAGCTAAACCTTACTAACAATGCTGTTCTTTTGGTAATGTTTTCTGCCTTAAAGGTTGCTACAACATCATTAAGGAAAAAAAAAATCTTCACAAAAAGCCCTGACAAATGTCCAAGTACAGAGGATGACAAGGTTATTCCTTAAGTCAACCTTTCAGTTAGAAATAGATTCTGCAGACACACCCTGGCCTGCCCGCTTCTAACTTTGAGCTGTTTTCAAGCCCCGTCATTCTCCTCCCTGCCGTTTCTCCTCCCTGCGCCTGTGTGTTCTTTCTTCTCCAAGTCCGAGGAACATGTAAACAGCAGAGGAGCAGATCAGAACCCGGCCTTTGAGCTCTTGCATAACAGTGAGTGAGAACTGAACTTCAGCTCTGCTCCGCAAAGACCTGACCTCATCTCCAGGAATTTGAGAGTCGTGCCTGTTACGTAACAGTAGAGGCGGAGTACTGCAGGAAAACACTGACGGATGAGGCTTCCAGAAGCAGCGCAATACAATGCAATATTATAATGTTCACTTTATAATGAGTCCCTGAACACAACACTGAAAATGAAAATCCATGTTCAGCTTCCTCATGAGACAATGATAATACACTGGGTTTATGTTTAGTCATATATCACACTGTAGAAATGCTATAACATGATAAATGTAACACTCTGTATAAACAATTGTTTTTCTTTTTACATTATGGTATTATAATCTGATTCTGATTCCGTAATGGAATTATAGTAATTCTTAGATTCTCTCTGTAGTAGTATCTTTCTTTCTTGCAGTTGACCTGATGTTTCTCATTGCTGTTTCCTTTTTCAAATTTAATTCTTCCCAATTTCCCCCCCTAATTCCAGTCTACGAGCCTGCTGTATGTGTGGATCTTTTGGAATTTCCATCATAGAATAACACTACACACAATAAAGTGCTATCTGCCCTTTTCTACATACATGAGCTCAGAGATTCCCACTACTGGATAATGTCACTGAGAACAAGCTACCTGTCCTACCCAAACCCTACGAGCAGTTTTTGCTCTTTTGAAGTATGGTCATGAATGGATATGGCATCAAGATTCTCTCACTCACCCCCCACCCACTCACTCACTGTCTAAACCACAGGGGCACAGGTTAGCCTAATCTGCATGTCTTTGGACTGTGAGAGAAAACTGGAATACCCAGAAGAAACCATGCAAACTCCATGCACATAGAGCCCCAAGGCGAAAATCGAACCCGGACCCTGAAGGTACAAGGTGATAGTGCTAAACCCAACGCCACTGTGCGTGCTGGTCTTTGTTTAATAACTACTATATGGCATTGGTTCCTGTATCTCCTGGGATAGGCTCCAGGCCCCCCTGCGACCCTGTATACAGGATAAAGTGTCTACTGTAGATGATGAGTGAGTGAGTGAGGGCTTTGTTGTCACCTGTCTGGTGACTAAGGCTGGATTCGTTGTCACTTGGTGCTTCAAGCGGAAGCGTAACCAAATAATAACCAGTTAATTTAATAATCGTTACTAAATGGGGATAAATATTGTGCTATATGTGAAATAAAAGAAGAGAAAAAATGTAATCCCTACTTTTTCTCCTTTTTCTCTCGTTTGTATTACCCGGGGCTTAAACAAGCCAATTAGATTTTCTCACTATTGTGACCTCATATAAGACAATATCTTCCCTCCTTTAATTTGGTGGCTCAGTGTGTTAAGGCTCTGAGTTACTGATCGGAAGGTCAGTGGTTCAAGACGCAGCTCTGCCATGTTGCTGCTGTCGGGCCCTTGAGCAAGGCCCTTAACCCTCCAGGGGCTCCGTATAATGGCTGCCCCTGTGCACTGACGCCAGCCTACTAACAAAGCCAGGATATGTAAAGAATGAAGGATTTCACTGTGCAGTAATGTATATGTGACGAATTAGGGATGAACTGAACTGAACTTGCTCAGCTCTGCTGTTCTCTTGAGGTCCGAGCAGCTCGTTTACATAGACACTGAAATGGCGCATTTGTAGGAACGTATGGAGGTTCTGAGGGGTACTTGAACTGGGGCATTAACACACACACACACACACATACACACATGTTGGGAGAGCTCTGAGACCTGTGTTAGCTTGTTAATGAAATAGTAAATTATGGGACCTTTAATATCACACAAGTTCTATTTGTCTCGTAAATACAGTAATTCTGTCTTTGACTTTAGCACCAGGATGGTTTTATTCTTAATGCTGAAAACAACAAACACAGTACAGCAGCAGAGTTTTAGACAGTTTTAGGCTACAGTATACGCTGTAATACCACAGAAGGCTTTGAACATGTACTGTAGGCTGTCTGCAGATTAGCGTTCTAACAAAAAAATCATTAACAAGAAGCCGGACGGTGATCATAGCATGACGTTTTTGTTATACTAGTAAAGTAAACCTGCTGGTGCAAACCAGGAGAACATTCAGATCCTATTAACTCCCACTGGCCAAATACAGCAGTGAAATGCATTATGGGTCAAAGAAGTTCAGACAAAGCCTCAGGGAAGGAGGGTCGTGTGATTTCAGCACGTTAAACCCTTAATCTAAAGGGATTTCAGTTCTAGCAGCTTACCGTTTACCCCGTAAAGCTCACTGGCCTGAAGACACAGGCTGGGCAGTGCTACCTTATTATTCCAGACATGCACACACACACACACACACACACACACACACACACACACACACACACACACACACACACACACACTAAGAAATAAACGTTTCCCTTGGGGGAAAAACACAGTGGAGAAAATGTAATTGTGTAAGAGTTTCATTGTGTACATGTGTGCGTGTGTGTGAATTGGTCACAAAACATGTACAGTCTCGTCTGCGTCTGGTCTGTTGTCTGGACTACGGCCTTAAAAGGAGCATTTCATGAAAGAAAAGACATATTAAATTGTAGTTGGACTGCGAGGTCAAACCCTGAGGACATCACAGCCATTCATCGTTAGGTGTAAATTAATTAAATAAGCTGAAATGTTCGTATTGTCTGAGCGGGAAAAGATAATATCCCCCTCTCTCCTCTGTCAGTAAGAGAGTCATTAGTAGATCTATTTATGGATGTTTGTAAGTATGCAGTTAGTGATGCAGTTAGTGAGGCGATGGTAAGGGGCAGAGAGGGTAGCTTAGTGGTTAAGGCATGGGATGCGTAATTGGAAGGTTGAAGGTTCAAACGCCATCACCACTACCAAATTTCCACTGTTGGGCCCTTGGGTAAGGCCCTTAACCATGAACTGCTCAGATGTACAATAAAATAAAAATGTAAGGATAATGGCATCTGCCAAATGCTGTAATGTGGGTACAGCCTACATGTTCAACAACTATGAGGTGTGTCATGAGCACGAGTTTGGAAGGGTATGATGACACCTTAAAAAAACACCTGCTTGTCCTCATCCTTGACACCAGTTCCCCCTGATGTGTCCCTGTGATGCTTGTTCTGGACGTCTTTTTCACCCAAAATCCTATAGTACATTTTCAGATTTTTGTTATGCTATTAAATATGGGCTGGAACAAAGATTAGATTTTGTTTTGTACATTGGTCAGAACTCTCAGAAAAAAATTCTGTCTGTATGTCTGTCTGTATGTCTGTCCAGCCGGATTTTCTCACAGCATCGCGCAAAAACGGCCGGACAGAATTGAATGAAACTTTTGCAGTACTTACAGTAGATATCTGCCTGAAATCAAGATGTTGAGTAGAAGTGAAGTTACTGTATGAGCAGTTTTGGACATTCGTCAAACTTTGGGCGCGTCTTAAATCGACTGCTGGATAGAATTGAATGAATCTTTTGCAGTACTTACATTAGATATCTACCTGAAGTTTAATCTGTACCATCAAAATGTTGAGTAACAGCGATGTTATGAACAGTTATGCGCCAGATTTAATCATTGAATTTAAAATGCGCTATTGCTCAATGTAAACAAACACCTGCACCAATAGAAAAGCTAAACTGAATATATATTTTTACTGGGATTAGTTTTTATTTTCACTTTCGGGTGAAATAACCGCGCTGAAGTGGTATAAGTGAAATTGAAACTTCATCTTTATCTCCGATGACTCAACAGGGAGTGTATTTGGTTGACGATGAAAAAAGTAAAAACTTAGCGTAAACAAGGCGCAAGATACTCAACCTTACAAAATGTTAATTCTTTATGTAAAAGAAATAAGCCTGAAATAATAATACTAATTACATTAAAGTTGTTTTTTTTTTTTTTTTTTGCTTTAGCCTTTTAACTATTTCTACAAACTCGGTAACCATCATCGACTCGTACTGACACTAGCAGTAAATAAAAGCAAATGTTGGACACCACACAGGCCTTTTTAGATTAACTACATCTGGGGTGAAAAGGAGACTGTGTAAATGTGATGTTCATCAAACCATTACTTTACATACACAAGTAACAGATTGTGGTAATGAAACCAGACCCCCCCCCCCCCCCCTCGCTCCCTTCGTAAAAAAAAAAAAAAAAAACGAGACAGGGAAACAGAGGACTATCTGCAATTAAACATAGCTGTGGTGTAAAGCCTCTCATTAGCGGCGGGAAATGCCTGGCAAAATCACTGCGACGTGTTAAGAGCAATGGATTTTTGAACTGTAATAGTTACTTTCAAAGAAACAGGAAGATGTTTTGTTTTTCCCAACGAAGCTTAAGTCAGTAAACCAAAAGTGCTGGCACTGAGAGGGTCTCACACTGTGGCACGACATGCGGGCGAAAGCGAGTAATTAAAACATGGTGAACCTTAGACTTCTGTTTTGGAGTTTAGAATAGATTTGCAGAAACAATGGCTAATACTCTTGGACCAAACAATTTTTTAAAAATCATCTGGGATCATCTAGAATCATTTTTGAAGTGTATTTATTCCCAGCTTATGACTGTGAGAACATCATCATTCATGATGCATCATTCACATGTGCCTGCACACTATATGGTGGCATAATGGGTAGCACTGTCCCCTCGCAAGTCCAGGGTCTGCATTTGATTCCTGCCTCAGGGTCCGTGGGCATGGAGTTTGCATGTTCTCCCCATGGTTGGTGGGTTTCCTCCGGGTACTCCAGTTTCCTCCCATAGTCCAAGGACATGCAGATCAGTGCTGTTCCCAAGTTGCCCATAGTGTGTGAATGTTGACCAGAGGTCCTAGGATGGTCGTACAAGTGGGAATAAACACAATTGGCCTTCTGATTTGACTACAGAGGTTCCAGATGAATGGATGGACCCTATAGCATTTAAATGATCTGGTTCCTTTCGAAATGTTTTCCTCACATTGTCTTTGGGATTTTTCCTCGCCACCATCACCTCTGGACTTGCTCATTAGAGACAAACTGGTGTTTTTGTTGGTCTTTTGGCTGCTCTGGTTGAGGGGTTTGCAAGAGTAGACCATTCCTGATGCAACCCTCCCATTTTATCTGAGCTTGGGACCAGCACTTCATCCAGTGGCTTGGGTTTGGGTCTTGGCTGGGAGCCGAACCTGGGCCTTCCACATGGCAGGCGAGAAACCAACTGTACCACTGAGCCACCAGTGCCCCATTAGGGACGAACTGATGAATCTATAATCTCTATTTTTATTTCGGTAACCCAATTTTGTGACAATTTCCATCGTTAAAAAGGCTATAAAAGTAAAATAAGAATTGACATTGTTTTGGTTCAGATGGTTTTGATTCTCTTGTATAGAGAATAGTTAGTAGGGTGGCCTTGGAGCATGTAACGAAAAGCCAGAGAAAGAGAGAGAGAGAGAGCATTCTAATGAGGTCTGTGCAATTCCAGCATGGCAACACACTTTTTCCCCACACAACCCAGTCCAGACCACTCGCCTGGGGCTCAGCCGACGCCACACAGAGCTCCGATCTCCAAATTACAGCTGTGGCCACCTTGTATTCTTTCTTCTCATGCGCTGTATGTTTAAGGCTTTCTGTTTCCTGGAAGCATGCATGAGACAGCGATAGTCTAACAAGACAGCAGATTATAGAGATATGATATGAGTCGGGTATTAGCTGTCAGTGGGGAAAGTTTATTTTTTAATATAATGAGTGGGGGAAGGAGAAACATTCCTGCTGTATCTTATTAAAACCTGAAAGCAAGAGTAATGCCGTGAAGCCTTCAGAGAGGAAAATAAACACGGGAGCATCTGACAGTAGGACCTTGTGAATTGACGCTGCGTCTCTATACATTCAGCTGAGTCCACGTTTGCTTTTTTAAATGTGGTATTGAATGCAGTCGAGGGGTGTCAGCGTGGGGTTTGTATACCTTGGCTCGATGTCCGCTCCCAGTCAGGAACGCTCCCTTCCTCTACCGTATGGATCTCAGCAGCAGGTTCTCGCTGAACCTCAATTGGTCCTTTGCTGTCCGAACCTGCAGCATTCCAGTTAAACCGAGGGACACGTGCCCAAGCCGTACCAGGTTTCACGCACTCACTCAGGTGTAAACTGAGACGGCAGGGAGATTGGGGGGGTTGGGGGGGGGGTCACACAGTCTCAGTTCAGTATGACTGTTTGGATTCACAGTGCTAGTATGGAAAAAAAGACGTAATACGGTAAAAGTTTAAATCATAGTATAGTTTTTCTTGGAGCATTGCGGATAAATTACAGCAACAAAGATTTTAATACGTTTCGTGACATATTTATGAGTCTATTGCTGATTTTTCACAAATTGCCCACTCATCATTTTGCTACCCGTATCTTAAAATGTTATTTCCACAGACATTTCCATCATCACGTTTTCTTGTTGATTTTCTTTTTTTTTTTTTTTTTTTCCATGATCCTCCTCGAGGATAGGTTATTTTTCTCTAGGCTAGACTACATTAGCCTGCTTGTTTGGTTCCAGCAGAAATACGTAATTCCACCAGGACAGCTGCAACTCTCCGGCACTGCAGCAGCGATAACATCTTTACCGCTTATTTTAGTCAATTGCAACCCAATTAGTCACACTACATACCTGCAGCCTGCGCTTTCGAAGCCTCCATGACTTAAACAGTAGCATGAATTATGCTTCATTATACTGTATATATATATATATATATATATATATATATATATATATATATATATATATATATACGGTATATATAAAGAAAAGCTTTATAGAATGAAAAGTGCCTTTCTTTATCCAAATAGGACATTTTGACCTCTAAACAAAAACATATGGTGTATCGGTTAGCGCGGTCGCCTTGCACCTCCAGGGTTCTTCCTGTTTGCGTGTTCTCCTCGTGCTTGGTGGGTTTCCTCCACGTACTCCGGTTTCCTCCCACAGTCCAAAGACATGCAGATTTTACTAATTGTCATTCCCACATTGCCAGTAGTGTGTGAATATTGACTGCCACGGTTGTAAAAATGGAAATACATACAATGGTCACCATTGGCCTCCACACTCCCTAGTTGGACTACAGAAGGTCCTAGATGGATGGCTGGATGGATGGAATAAAAATATATTCAGTGTCCCTAAGGCTGAAGTTTGTTATATTTTTGATCAGCAAAAAAGACAGACTGCAATTTTCACTTTTTTTTTTTTTTTTTAATGGTATGAGGGCATTGAAGCCTCTCAGCTCCAGAGTCCTCTGGTTGCCTTCCATCTTCCAAGTTGAGTGTGTTTAATAGTTGGTGTATTTTTGCATCATGTCTAGTTTTCGGTGTCCACGGCGATTCTGACTAGGATAAAGTGGCTACTAAAGAAGAATGCGTAAAGAAGAGATTCCCATCACTTGTGCTTTTGTATGCATCCATAAAAGATGACGTATGAACCCTGATCTACTGTATAGACCAAGAGATGAAACGGAATCGTGTGCAGGATATTTGTAAAAAGCGACAATAAAAGAAAATGATAAATTGACCAAGGAGATTGTCAAACTGTATTCACTGGGTTTGTTACTGTATTTAGATTTTCATAAGAAAAAAAAATGGACTGTTACTTTTTTAATTGCAGTTCCAAAGTGTGTAAATGTGTGTACTGATGTTCACCATTGGACTACACAGGTCCCTAGATGAATGGATGGATGGATGGATGGATGGATGGATGGATGAAGTTCATCTACTGGTATGTGTTTGGAAGATGGAAGGTAACCAGAGGATTAAAAAGGGGCTCCTAGAACTGAGAAATTTTAATATCATTCAGAAATGTGAAAATTGCAAGTGAACTGATCATTTTGCTGGTCAAACCTATACTAAACCTCAGACTCATTCAGGAGCTTTGAATACGTTTCTATTAAGAGTTCGAAATGTGAAACTCAGTTAAAGAAATGCACTTCTTTTTTTTTTTCTTTTTTTTTTTTTTTGCATGCATACAGTATAATAAAGCATAATCCATGCTACTGTTCAAGCCAGGGAGGCTTCGGTGGTGCAGGCCGTAGCATGTGGTGTGACTAATTGAGTTGCATTTGCCTAAAATAAGCTGTGAAGATGTTATCTAACCTGCCGCCATGCTGTTGAGTTGGAGCTGTCCTGGTGGAATTACATGCTTCTGCTGAGCCCAAACAAGCAGGCTAATGTAGACTAGAGCGTGAGCCTAGCTTAGAGAAAAATAACCAAACCCGGGGAGCGCTGAAGCCGTATCGCATTCCTCTACGGGGAAAAAAGCGTCGTTTTGCACAAGAAAATGGAGGGTAATTAGGTAGAAAATCCAGCATGAATTCCACACGGCAGCCGTTCACACAGCTGGGAACAGAGGGCCCTTCTTATGCCTTGGCCCACAGAGGACATGAAGGCACTGTCGAAGTGAGATTAGAGGCTATGGAGCAGCAATGGAAAAAATGAACGCAGAAGATGCTGAGTCTTCTCTTACTTTATTTCTCTCTCTCTTTATAAGGATGACTATAAGGATGAGCACGAAGACTAGGCAAAAAAAAAAAAAAAAAAAACAGGATCGTGATTAACGACATGCACATGCAGCTCAGCACAAAAGCAGCGTGATTCATGCAGAGGTGGGCACGATGACTGGAGTCCTTCCCTCTCCACATATTTCATGTTTTCCATTTGGAAGGCCAGCTACCAGAGTGAATGAACAAACTGTATGGGATTCGTTAGATCGTCAGGGCATTATATAAGAGTCAAGCTTAGATTTTGGGGGTAGAAAGGACATAATATTAAGAATCAAAGCACAAACCTGATGCACATTTTGAATATGTTACAATGTTGAAATCATTTTATATGTATAGAATAAAAAAACCCGACAAGCCAGCTGTTACCGGAAAATTATCAACAATGAGATGAGCTCTGAGATCCAGATGTAGATTAATGAGATCCAGTCTGAAAAACGTTGGAGTGTGGCGTTTCGCAGTGTGTATCCTCTAGCCCCTAGCCACATAAAATCCCTCTTCCTGAAATGGTTCAGCTGAGGCAGTGATCACGAGAGGACAGGGTAAACGAGTCAAAATTTGAACGCTCATCAGATAAATGGATTCCAGTTTTACTAGAAACACCTCATTTTCCCATACTGTGTCTGAAACGTCAGTCACTCATCATCTATACCGCTTAATCCTGTGTTCAGGGTCAGGGGGGGCCTGGAGACACAGGAGACTTTGGGCACAAGGCGGGGTACACCCTGGAGAGGGTGCCAATCCATCACAGTCTATACACACGCACATACTGTATGCATACTCACATTCACACCCTACAGCCAACTCAGGAACGTCGATTAAACCAGCCTGAACTACATGTCTTTGGACTGTGGGAGGAAACCGGAGTACCCGGAGGAAACCCACCAAGCACGGGGAGAACACGCAAAGTCCGTGCACACAGAGACGGGAATCAAACCTGTCCGGGAATCGAACCCGGACCCTGGAGGTGCAAGGCGACTAAAGGCGATAAATTCTTTGCTCTATGGGGTCGTGCCAACGCCGAACATCTATGCAGTTGAGCCAAAATTGATTTTTAGCACACTCATTCCTTTCTCATTCCTTTGTCAACTTTATTTCCCCTTTTGTCTGTTAATGTTAACAAAAGGAAAATACATACAACCGATCATGTTACGAAGGACACAGAATACACCAAAGCCTCTAATCTTAAGAATTAAAAGGGATGTTCAGAGTCAAACTGGGACTTTTGAGGAAATGATGATAGATAGATTATTGACTTTATTGATCCGGAAGGAAAATCCAGAATTCCAATTTCCTGCGGATAAACAAATAAAAAACCGACATATACAGAAGACTTACGATGATGAGACTCAGTCCTCGCTTCAAGCCATTTCCACATTGTTTGGGGGATTAAAGGAGTTCCTGGGAGGCCGGCGTTTCATACACGAAGCAGGCAGTTTGATCACGACTCCGATGTAATGGAAAAAAAAACGTTCTACCTCGATAGTGTCCAAGCACTAGTGAAACACCGCGATAAGTGCATTAGTGTAGCAGGCGATTATACAGAGACATAAAGGGAGATTTTAACTCTTATAACTGTGTTCTGTTATTCTGCAAAAGTCCCAGTTTGGCTTGAACGCCTGTTATACACTGTAACTATACGTTTTTCAGACATAGGAAGATCCAGTCATGAATTTAAAGTCTGCCTGATGCACTTTTGATTATGTAACAGTACAATGTTGAATTATTATTATTTTTTAAAAACATTTTACATGTATGGAATAAAACCCAGCAGGTCAGTTATAATAGGAAAATAATCAACAATGAGATGATTTGATCCAGTCTGAAACACGTTGAAGCAGTTTGCCTTCGAAAGTAATAAATAGGACATAGAATGTTTTATTTAACATTTTATTGGTCACTGATTTATTAAGGGGTTTTGTAAGGAAGGTATTACAGTGTGAAGCTGGAACAGACACTCACACGCTCCAGTGCAGCTTACTGTACTGTACTGTACTGTACTGTACTGTACTGACCAACTGTCCACATGTTGGCACCAAGAATTTCTCACCAGCACATTTAAAAAAAAAATTAAAATTTTTTAAAAATTTAATTAATCTTTGCGATGAATTCGATTTTTTTATGGGGAATGTTTCAGTTCTGGATGTAAACTCACTTTGTTTTGATGACTTCCCAGGGTCTCATTTAAAAGCGTCTTGTCGCCCTCCTTCTCCTCCTCCTCCCTTAAGGAAAAAAGCCCTTTTTAAACAAAGCTTAATAAGGTGTGTACTCTACTGCAGGCCTAATCAGCTCCAACAATAACCGCGGCTGATCACTCGCCATATGGTGACCTTTAGACCGCAGGGAGGCCACTTTACCCCGGGGTCCCTGGAGGAAGGGCGATTCTTGAGGTCAACTAAGGACAATGAAGTGCGGCATTTGGTTTCCAAGAGACCTGAAGTAAACACGAGTTAATTGCTATCGTGCTCTCGGCACAGTATGCGCCTATGACGTATGATTAGCTCGAATGCTAATGATCTTTAGTCGTTTAGCCGGGACCATTATTTTAGAAGGTACCACATGTCATGGACAATTTTAGGAACCCAGCACCAAGAAACTGTCTAAAGGATAAATATATATAACATTCAGTGGTTGGCGTACTCTGAGTATTCACCCCGTTAGACTTTTCACGTATTTTGACGTTTCACATGCTATCGTGAACAGTACGTGGGCTTCAGCCTGAAATAATAAGATCGCTGATTACATTGAAGCTGATCAGCTTATTTTTAGCTTTAACCTTTTAACTACTTCTACAAACGCTTTTCCCGTCAACCTTTTCCCGTACCTGCGCTATATATAGGCTCAACAGGAGAGGTTGTAATTAGGACATTGTGATGCTGTTCGATCTGGTAATTCTGATAATTACGATAATTTCCGACTTGGAGTTGGCAACAGAAACCGGAGGAAACGCTCATTACGCAGGCAGGTGCGCATTACAGATTATTTCTGTACTTTTCATTATACTTCTAACTCATTTAACTTGCAGTGTGCCCCGTGTGCCCCGTGTGCCCCGCCCCCTTACAAGCCACTCACTGTCTAAAAAAAAAAAAAAAATCCATAAAATACTATGAAGATGCCCCGAAGACACTGATTATGCTGCACTAGAGTTATTTGCTCCATGTGTTTGCAATTTAACCACGTATTCACCACTTATGGTGTCCAAACCGTTTGGCACATTGTTTGGGCCTCGTTAAAAACCCAGCACCGGTGCTTATTTATTGCCGAATGTATGATCTTGTTAGTATGTTATACGTTAAACGACACCACCGGTGGTCTTTATTTTTCACATCGAACATCCTAAGGGGCTCGCAAGCGGTGTGCTCATGAAAAAAAACGATTTCCTAAACATAGCACTTCGAAAATACGCCATCGGCGTCAAGGCGAGGTAAAGAGATCCAGCGGCGATGACATTCCTACATGATGTGGCCATCTGGATCAAAAGGCGCTGCAGAGTGACAGACCGGTGATTATAGGCTCATGTTTCCAACAACAGAGTGCTCTTTGTGCCATGTGCAAAAAAAAAAAAAATAAATAAATAAATAAATAAAAGTTGTGTGCTGGATCTGATCTATACAGTATGTGTTTCCATTTTAAAACACGGCCTTCCGATATTTAAGTGTATCTTGGGGCTGATGGCTGCCGTGGACCCTGTGCTCTGGAGACACACCCCAAGATTCTGTACGGGCCTCAGTGACCTGTAACATCACACACTTCTCTGCATCATTACAAAGCCACGCACACACACACACACACACACACATGACTTGGGGGTAGGAGCTACATTTAGACACAATGGAAATGGAGTCTGGGCAACATGCGGTGAATTCTTAATGCTTGGAAGACATCGGACCAGGAAGTAAAGTAAAAATAGATGAATAAAAGTATTGAGTAAGTTTCCCCTTTTGCCACCATAACAGTGATGCAGTGTGTGTTCTGACACTTTTCTATTACAACCATCATTAACCTTTTCATCAATTTGATCTACGCTAGAGCTTCTATTGGATCGGACCACACGGGCCAGCCATCGTCCCCCATGTGCATCAGTGAGCCTTGGCCACCCATGACCCTGTCGCCAGTTCACCGGTTTTCCTTCCTTGGAATGTTTCCTTTTGGTATGTCCTGACCACTGCAGTCTGGGAACATCACACAAGTGCTAGCCATCACAATCTGGCCCTTGTCAAAGTCATTCACATCTTTACGCTTGCCCATTTTTCTGCCTCCAACACATCAACTTTAGGAAAAAAGGTTCACTTGCTACCTAATACAGTATACCCCACCCATTTCCAGCCACCATCGTAATGAGATATTGAAAATGTAGCTACTGTGAGAATGGCCGAATGGTAACGGTTGGAGGATTAGGTTTTGTCTGTATGTTGGTCAGAGCTCGCTTTTTCTATGATATCTTTACGGATTGGAAACAAGTCTCAGAAAATTGTCTGCCAGTCTGTCTGTCTGTCTGTATTTTTGTCTGTCAGTCTGTCTGTATGTCTGTCTGTCTTTTTGTCTGCCAGTCTGTCTGTCTGTCTTTTTGTCTGTCAGTCTGTCTGTCTGTCGGGTCTGTCTGTCTATCTGTCGTTTTGTCAGTCTGTCTATCTGCCTTTTTGTCTGTCTGTCAGTCTATCTGTCTGTTTTCTGTCTGTTTCTGTCTGTCTGTCTTTTTGTCTGTATGTCAGTCTGTCTTTATGTCTTTTTGTTTGTATGTCAGTCTGTCTTTTTGTCTGTCTATCAGTCTGTCTGTCTGTCTGTCAGTCAGTCTGTCTGTATGTCTGTGTGTGTGTCTTTTTGTCTATCAGTCTGTCAGTCTGTCTATCTGTCTGTCTGTCTGTATGTCTGTGTCTTTTTGTCTATCGGTCTGTCTGTCTGTCTGTCTGTTTGTCTTTTTGTCTGTCAGTCTGTCTGTCTGTCTATCTGTCATTTTGTCTGTCGTTTTGTCTGTATGTCAGTCTGTCTGTCAGTCTATCTGTCTGTTTTTTGTCTGTTTCTGTCCGTCTGTCTTTTTGTGTGTATGTCAGTCTGTCTGTATGTCTGTATGTCAGTCTGTCTTTCTGTCTGTCTTTTTGTTTGTATGTCAGTCTGTCTGTACACTGTAAAAAAAAAAAGGTAAATTTTACGATAAAAAACTGGCAGCTGTGGTTACCAGAATTTTACCGTAAAAAATACGGTAGCACCGTTATTGCACTGTAAAAAAACAAAGCGTAAATTTTGATTCCTGGTCAGGCTTGAAAAAAAGAACAATTAAAATCTGTAAAATATGCAGTATAATGAGTGCGATCCCGTAGAACCAAAAACATTGCTACCATATTTTTTACAGTAAACGTCTGGCAACCACAGCTGTTGTTTTTTTATCGTAACATTTACGCTTTGTTTTTTTACAATGCAATAACGGTGCTACCGTATTTTTTACGGTAAAATTCTGGTAACAACAACTGCCAGTTTTTTACCGTAAAATTTACGGATTTTTTTTTTTACAGTGTATGTCTGTCCAGCCAGCTTTTGTCACAGCATCACACAAAACTGACTGGACAGAATTTAATAAAACTTTACTCCGGCATTTGCCTGAAGTTTAACCTGCAGCATAAATGAAATCAGAATGTGAAGTTTTAACAGTGTGCTGCGCATGCATCAAACATGCGCGTCTTAAATCGACCACTGGACAGAATTTGATGAAAGGTTTGCGGTACTCAGATCTCTGCCTGAAGTTTAACCTGCACCATAAGTAAAATCTAAATGTTGAGTAAAAGCGATGTTATGAACAGTTATGTATCAGATTTAATAATCGATGATAAAATAAGCTACTAATGCGCTATTTGCTCAAGGTAAACAAACACCTGCACCAATAGATATTAATTAGAAAAGCTAAACTGGGATTAGTTCATTTAATATCACTGATTAAAAAACTGCGCTGAAGTGCTACTGTATAAGTGACTGAATTTTGATGCTCTGGAGTCGTTTTAAGACGAAACCTCCTCTTTATCTGATCTACTTTTTTGATTTCTCATCTGTGATTCACTCTCCGATTGCCGTTAGTACTTACTACACCCTCAACTCCTGTCAGCAATCGAAATTCTTTAAACGGCTCAGGAATCTCAGCATTTTGTGAGTTTCGCCATTAATGTCAAAACTGAGCATATTTTCCCCCGTAAACACAATTTACCCCGCTCTTTTCCACATCCCCATCAGCCTGATCCCAATTTACTCCCAGTGCTTGTTTTGGTTCTCCTCAGCCGTTATTAACAACAGCGCTGCTCGGCTGTTTCTAATAAACGCTCGAAAGCATTCTAGTAGACTCTCATGCATTTGCCATTCGGAAATAAAGCAAAGGACTGTAAAATTATACCAAATCAATTGTTCTGAGCATTCACTATAATTCAAATTGTATTTACATTGTATTGTAATACAACACAATTTGAATATTTTTATATTACCAATAATAAAAGATTTTTGCCTGTCAAATGCTACATTTTTGTAACATGCAGGCATGCAGAGATGGTTTTCATTTGGAAACTACATACACTGGTAAAGATACGGTATAAAATAAGATATTAAAATAATAAATGCATAATAAGTCTATAATAATAATAATAATAATAATAATAATAATAATAATAATAATAATAATAATAATAAATATTATTATTTAAATAATAAAGATAAAATATTATAAATAAAATAAAAAAGATTCGATCTCTTGACCCTCACAACATCTTAACCCTTGAAATACCCCTCAGAAAGGAATATTACAGAATGATTGCCAAACTTGATTTCAAACTTTTTTGCTTCAAATGTAATATTTAGCATAACATTCTGGTACTCACTCACTCATCGTCTATCTCACCGCTTTATCCTCTAATCAGGGTCGGGGGGGGGGGCTTGGAGCCTATCCCAGTAGACTTAGGGCATGAGGCGAGATACACTCTGGACGAGGTGCTAATCCATCTCACACTCACACACTCCTTCACACACACTACGGGCAGTTTGGGAACGCCAATTAGCCTAATCTGCATGCTTTTAGACTGTCAAAGGAAACCCGGCTGGAAACCCACCAAGCATGCAAACTCTGTGCGGGAATCGAACCCAGACCCTGAAGGTGCAAGATGACAAAATTTTGTTCCATCAGGCTGTTTGAAGCATGTTTTTGGAATGGATGTGAAATGGATTTCATGTCTGTCTCTGGCTCACCTTTCGCTTTAGCTTCAGGGCACCGGAATACCCAGTCCCAGCGCGCGCGTTAAACCCCCTCCACCATCATCATTTCTCTCACAACCTCCTGTTAACGATGAGCAACGACTCACGCTGGATAATCAGAGTTGAGGAGCATCGGGTGTTCTGGTTATACACTGGAGGGGAAACTCTAATCACCTGACACTTTGTGAAAGTGCTAAGTGATTGCTCTGGGAGACGGATTATAGACAACGATGTGCATCGTTCGTATTATTCAGGAGGAGGGAATCCATAAGGAGCAATACTGACAGTGAGGATAAAGCCTGAGTGAAGTCTGGCACACTGGGAAACCGAGCAGAGTTCAATGAGAGACGTGGCTTTACTTTTGTTCTTAGACGTCTTGGCTTATAGTACGTTCACAGGAAAAACGTCGAGCGCACCGTGAGATACAGAAACGTCCTACTGAATTTACAGACATGTCCGAGAAAGAGATTTTTAACCAACAGGCAAATTAATTTGTGTGTTGGACCAGTTTTTCCAGAAAGCGCTCGGAACACACTACGACCCTGATCCGAATAAAATTTAATTCAAGGTTTAGTGACTCTGGTAAGTCAAACAATATTGCATTGGTTTGAAAGCAAACTTGTGGGCTTCAGGGGTGGCTTTCAAGTCAGTATGATTTTTACTTTCAGGCCAAGTTCACTCGAGGCTCGCGTAGTTCTGGCATGGTTTCTTTGCTTTGTCTAGAGGTTCTGAGAAAATGTTATCAGGTTCTCGTTTATTAGAGAGGAAGGTAGTATGTTTTTTTATTGTAGTAAATGTCATACAAAAATCACTTTTGTTCCAATTCAGTCCCTAGAATACAGTAGAATTCTCCTTAAAACCTGGCAGTAGAATTCGCTATTGACTGTCCGGCACCTGGGGACGGATCATCCATAGACGATGCCGAGAATATCGGAAAAGGCGATGAGCATGAAGTCGGTCGAGCTGTGGACCTGCATCAGGTTTTTCGGACGTGGAGATGACGGGCTCTTCCACTGTGAGGATTGCTGCTTCGTCTCAGGGTCGTACCCGTACACCCAAGTCTCGTCACCGGTAATGATCCTCGACGTGAAGGACGCTGACGGAGGTCTTGACAGACTTCGACGCTTCTGGATCAGCAGCCTGGGGACGAACTCACCCAAATCAGATGTGAGGATCGCCAGGACCGTTCCGTATGATACACCGACACAATGGCAGCCATGTTGTGGATTTCTCTTCGACCATCATCATGCACAAGCTGCCGACTGGTTTTGACATTTTCGGAGGTTGAGCTCGTTGAAGGTCTTCCTGATCTCTCTAAAGATGTTCTTCCACACTTGAAGCGTGCGTGCCGCTCAAAACTCCCCGATGCAGCATCGCCATGAACTTGTCAGATCATGTCTCCACGTTCCAACTTGCTGTCCATGATGAAACTGCAGACGTGGTAACTCACGTGATGAGAATGACACCAGCTGCACAGATCCCGATGTACACAGCACGGTGTCTTTTGGCACGCTGACTTATGAAGGCCACGAGTCTGTCTGTCTCTCATCGCCCTCCTTGTCTGTGATTGTGCGTGCGGCCTTGTCTACTTACAGAACCAGTCTCAGAACTTTTTGATACCACCTGGTGTTAATGGATTTGGTGCATATTATTAAATGCATCTATTATCATATTGCCAATGAATCAAAAAAAAAGAATCCTCAGAGAATTAAGCATTATTTCTGTAGAATCTTTATTATAGGTTACATAAGTCGGCTACTCTACAATATAATATTTCTTTCGTATAATTAGATGTCAAAACTTCTCGCTCTGAAGTGGTGATACGGCCATAGGAACAAGTCACCCCTTTGTTGCTTTGCTTTCTTTGCTTCGCAAGCTGTCCCAGAACAACTCTAAACCACAGTCACTGTGAGGAATGTGTGTGTGTGTGTGTGTGTGTGCGTGTGCGTGCGTGTGTGTGTGTGTGTGTTTGGGGGCTTGGGTTAAGGCCCAGGCACACATTTCTGCAGGCCCAAAGACTCCACGGCTGAATTATGTGACTGAGGTTACTCAGAGGAAGGCTACAGGATTTATCCCAGGCTGGTTATCATTTTAAGGCCTAAATTTAGAAACTCCCATGGCTGCCTGAAGCTGGTAATAAACACAACGCCAGTCACAGTTAGATCATACGGGATACTCGAGTCGGGAACGTTCTCACTAGAAGATACTCTTTTAACAGACAGGATACAAATGAAAGGAAAACATGTCAAAAATATTTTAGTGAAGTGTTCCAAGTGCTGAAACAGCTTCTCAGTGCGCCTTTGTGTCTTTTCTTTATGCGTGTACTCATTGGATAAACAAGGCTGCTCTGAAACATGTCCTCGGGTTGGTGTTGTGATGGTGGTGTAGAGCGCCGGTAAACATGTTGCTCCAAACTCGCTTTTAGGTTCAACGGGAAGGCCATAAGCATACAGTAGAGTATGTTTCCATCGCAACAAAGCCATTCACTAAGACTCTCAAGTGACCCAACTGTATGCAAGTTCGAATCTCAATCATGCCATAGACAGTAGTCTTACAATACAAGACACTGGGCTCTCCAGGACCATTCAAGGTTAATTTGTTACAGTAGGTAGAGCTAGAAAATGGGTCTGCCGCCTCGCACCTCCAGGATCTGGGTTCGATTCCCGTCTCCCTAATGCTGATTAGGCTAATTGGCGTCCCCAAATTGCACGTAGTGTGTGAATGCGCGTGTGAATGTCGACCGGAGATCCTACCACCGTTGTAAATACGGGAATAAATACAATGGTCACCACTCAGCCTTCACGGTGCCTAGATGGATGGATGGATCTGTTCCATTCTGGAAGTAACCATGATAGAAATGTTTCTTTACGGGATAAAGAACTTTGTATTGAATTGCACTTCCGCTGATCTCTACAGTAAGTAGCTTGTTTTAAGTGTGTCAGGTTTGTGCGACTTGAAAACTGTTTCCTGTGAATCTGTGTGGCCATCTGAGGGGAGCATGTGATGTAATGCAAAGTTTTGAAATCATCCAATAAACTGTGCGTCAAATCCAAAGCCACTAGTCTAGAGTCTAAAAGCATAAAAGTCTAAAAGAGTTTGGAGTTTGAGCACTAAGTTCAGCCAAGATTGATCCACATGGTCATCCATTTTCTGCTCTCTGTACATATATTTAGAGCACACGTGAGGCCGGGTGCGAGGAACCGCTTGAGCACAGAGCTCACATTTATCTAGTCGTTCCTAAAAAGTCCAAAGAATTATGGGACACCTGATGAGGATTGCCCATGGTGGTCTGGAAAAGCTGTTATGTTAAAGCCTATGTAGGAATGATATAAAATATTGGGTGTGCTACATGCATGCAGCTAAATACTGTATAGGAAATCGTCGCTTTCTTTATGAAGATTTGAACTAGCTGTGAATGGATATAATATAATAATAGCACCATGAAAAAAAAACAAACAAACAAACAAACAAACAAAAAAACGCTATATGTTCTTAATCTGAGGTTGTATTTGCCTAATACTAAGACCTGCTATAATCACGTGATTTTTATTATGATTTTACACACACACACACACACACACACACACACACACACACACACACACACACACACACACACAAATTAAAAGAGGGGGGCACTAACTTTTACACATGACTGCATATTCTATGTTTTATATCTACCGCACCTTCCAAATGTATGCACACTTCAGGAAAAGAAAAACATGCAGAAATATTTTGACACTAAATGTATTGCCATATGATATATATTGATATGCTGTATATGATAATGTTATTAATATTATATGAATATAATATACAGTACATCATACTATTTTTCTTTTACTGAAGTGTGTATACATTTTTGGCTGACTCCGTATATATATATATATATATTATATTAATATGATATTAATTACATTATATATATATATATATATATATATATATATATATATATATATATATATATATATATATATATACTGTATATATACCACTTAGACTATTTGTACTATTGTTCTGATTAATTAGTTTATAACTATTATATTGATGGCATTTAATTTTAACCATGGAAATGTAGGGGTTTTTTTATCTGCACAATTAGTGGTACTTCACTGCAGAGGAAAAGACTTCAATTACTGCTCTGTAATCGGTCAAGTAAAATCTATGTCATTTTGTGGGTGTCAATGTGTGGACAGACTAATCTAATTCTAATTAGATTAGAGGTGTGCAACAGGTCTAATTAAGAATGGGTTTTTGAGATTGGCCCAGGAATTGTATTTGCCTTGTTAGCATTTTGCTTGCTGGAAATTTATATTGGATATTATCATTATCATGGGTCACAATAGTGACAGATTAAAAAAGAAATACCTACTGTAGAACCAGGGCTAGAATTCATCGAGGGGCACAGGCAACTTCTTTGAGAAAGGTTTAATTATTTATTCATTTATGTAGCATGTGTAAAAGGTTACAGTATGGACGCACTTTTTAACCCAAAAATATTAGCATGTGGAACAAAACATTTAGTTGTGTCTCCTGAGCACAATGGAAAAAGTTGTCCTCTGTAGAAAATGCATTACCCATAGCAAAATTTTGTTGGTCAGAAAGAAGTTTTTCGAGGACAGAATTGATCTTTCTCATTACAAGCTTTACTTTGTCTATTCTATTTCTTTTAAAGGTGACTTAGGCAAAACAAAGACAACAGAGATCCAACGGGAGTCTTATTTAGGAAACATTTGGGAAATCTGAAATGTACATGAGCAATAGTTCAAAAGAGAGGCAAATATATTTATTATATTATATTGTATTATTATTAATGAGAAACTAGCTAGAAATAATGGGAAGCATGAAACACAAATGAGAAATAGGACTAGTTACAATGACTAGTACCACCTGACCACAACATTAAAACCATCTGATTAACAATATTGAAAATATTACAGTTTCTTATTAATACTAATTTGTAAATATAGCTTATATGTAAAAATAAATACATGAATAAAATAAACTTAAATGTGCAAAATACAATATACAATTGTGCAGTGTAATACATCCTCAAAAGATAATAGACACCAGCAAAGTCTAGCAAATTACTAAATGATTCAGATACAAAATGTCACACAACCTGACAAAGATATTGTCATAATGTACTGCTCAACCCAAAGTATGAGTAATACAAAAGGCCACAGCATTGTGAAAATCTTTCAGTGAAAGGAATTGGTCAAAAAGGTTTGGCCTATCTGGCTGCTTGCTGTTTGGCAGCAAGGCAGAAGGGGGACAGGAACAGGCCACTGCCTGGGAAACATCAGTCTGCTCTTATGGTGGATGGTCAACAAGTTTGTCCAAAGTCTTGAGCTCCTGTAGCTGCTTGGGGTCTAAAGGATCAAAAAATGTATTCAAAACATTTAATATTTACCTATACACCATTTAGCTACTCCATTCCCAACTGTATGAAGGTTGAGAGGTGGGCTTGAGCTTGCCCATGAGCTGGTGGTCACCTGATTGATGATCAAACATTTCTGAGGTGGCATGCTTCTGAAACAAAAATCAGTTAAAGTAAAATATATTTAATTACCACGATAATTTTTCCAAAAACAATAATATTATTAACTGATGTCTCAAGAGTCACAAGTACTGACAACTACTGTTAAACACTGCAAACTCCATAGTGAAACTATTGGTTTCCACAACATTAGCTTTCTTATTATAATAATAATAATAATAATAATAATTATTATTATTATTATTATTATTATTATTATTATTATTATTAAAAATTACCCCTTTGGCATTAAAAGGAATAATAAAAATTAACCTAATATTTCAAAACACTTGATGGTTAACTTTTACAAACCTAATAAGAATAATGTAACAAGCTAAAAAAAAAAAACTTTCATCTCACTAGTGTTAGTTGCCTATTTTCAGTTTTAAAACATACTGCATGTGGTTTTGATCAGAGACTCAGTGGTTTTAACTTAATTTTTGACCCCTATACTCGACTATAGTTATGTTAATAATTTGGTGTAAAAAAAAGTAAAACCAAACTTTACTGTCCATCGTTTCTTCTTCTTAAAAGTAGGAGGTGCTCTACTGCCACCTAATGGACTGGATGAATGATGCTGTCATTCCTTAGAGCATATGTGGTAGAAATTATATCGATTAGTCATAATTTCAAAAATCAGAAATGTATAATCAAAAATAGGTTTAGCCTCGAATGATAAATGTAGTCAGAAATTACTGGACATTACCTCATTCTTTTGTTCTTAATAAAAATATTCTGTATACTGCATTTTAGTTCTTTATTGGTAAAGACATTTGTCAGAGTGTAAAGTAATTTTCCATTGGCCAGTTTCATTTTAATGAATTTATTAAGGTTTGTAAAATGTTAGCCATGTTGATCATCTAGGGAAACCTGAGTGTAATGTACGATAATATAACTGTGTGGTTGGATTTTTTTACATAAAGAAAATACATTTCCAAAATAAAACATTTATTTATTACAAAACATTTTTGAGTTTCGTCTTTACCATTTATACATACTGTATCGACACTGTATTTGTACGTAAAATGTACAGTAATAAATAGGTGATTAATTTAAAGTATGACTAATTAAAAGAGAAACTCCGTTGGGTACATTATTTTTGCAATTCCAAAGCAAAAAGTTCAAATAATTTGCACATTGCTGTGTTTGCCACAGGTGTGAAATATACATGCGGGGGTAGCCAGCACAAACGTACTCTGCTATCTACAACTTACAAAAAAAAAAAAAAAAAAAAACATGACCTTTTATAAAAGGTCAACCCAATGATTTTATTTATTTTTATTTTCCATTAATTTTACATTTCTGAGATTTTGTGAGTTCTACATTGTTCCATTGTCATTCCAGTGGCAGTAAAATGTAGGTTTTTTTTAAAGTAATGATAAGTTTAATTCTGTATGAATCACTGCATTGGGGAAACCAAAAATAAGTGAGTCAGGATATGAAAATATGAAATATCTCTCAGATATAGAGGTACTCAACCAAGAACTTTATTTTTCCCCCATAGTGAGCCACATTTGAGACCATTTAAGGTGCTCAGGGTTTTCTCAATGAGAAACTATTGCTTATGAGATACATTTGAGAAGATGGAAAAAAATCCTAAAAATCTCTGTCAAGTCTGCTTAATTTTGAGGAGAAAAAGAACAGTTAACATAAGATAACTGTTAGAATTCGAGTAATTATGTGTCATTTTCGAGTTATGATGATTGTCTGTGACCCATACCGAACCCCTTTGCTCCTTCAAGGCTTAAAAATCTCTACTAATACGGCAGCATGATAAAGAAGTAACTAACCCCTGTATGAGGTAATGTATGGGGTTTTTCTCACTAAACAGTGAGGGGGCAAAAAACTGCAGTAAATATCACTTAATTTTGCACAAACCCCCATAAATGTTCATCTAGATCTCAATCAATCCAAAATGCAATGCTCTAGTACCAATGGTTCCTGAAATATCTTGCTCAGAATCAGAGGACTGAGTTTCCTATTCAAGTCAATGCCTAAGTGTGAGTCAGCCATGCAGACAGGGCCGTTGCTCTGACAACCAAACTAAACCATGCCCCCTTCACTCACACACACACTCACACACCCGTTATACAGTAAGTGAATTGCCATAGCTCAAGAACCCTATGGCCTAGAAAGCAGATATTTTTTCCATATTGCCCTAGGCTGGGCATTCATGTGTCACTACTTCACAATTTCTCCAGTAATTGTTTTTAGTTTATTCTCATAATCTAAAGTGAAGAATGTAGCATTCTAATTAAAATGATGTGTTTCTCAAATCCAGGCTCAAAAACCGAGCGAGTGGGGTGAGTTAAAACAAAAGGTATAATGACACATGTAAACATTTTTTTTTCTCATCATTTCATAACACACTGTATTATTTGACATGTTTGTGTGGAATGGGTTAAGGGGATCAGATTTTGAGCTCAGCCTCTAGCCCTCCTTTGTAATTCCAACAGTAGAGAAACATCTTTAAATTATACGAGTAAATTTAGAGGCACCAAAGCAGCACCCAGGGTTGCTACCTATAATAAGCTCCCAGGGTCTTACTTGCCAGCTCCATTTCTTTAGTGTAAGTTTGTTACCCTTAGAGTTGGGATGTCAGTAATACTGTGGAGTTCTTTTTTAGCCACAGGAGCTTACTGGCATGCTGAGAAGAAGGTCATACACAGGCAAGGTTTGCATCATGTGCATAATGACACACTATGGTTGAAAAAGATTGCTCTGGTTTGTGGAGTATTCAGCATTGCAGTGCACTGTACCCTGGTGAGAAAGTATACTGAACATAGATATATATATATATATATATATATATAATTTTAAAAGTACTGTATATATAATTTCACAGTATATACTGCATATATATATATATATATATATATATATATATATATATATATATATATATATATATATATTTATATATATATTTTTTTAAAGATAAGTAGAATTTCTTTGGGTTATTTGTTCCCAGATTTTTTCTGGGTTTTATTCTATCACCATATTTTTTAATTATCATTCCGGTTGGACAGATGGTGTTTATTAATTTTCCATTACAGCAGCTCTGACAGTAGTTCTAGTTGTAAATTAAATCACAGTTTTAAATTAATGCACTTGTTCTAGTAAATACAGTAACAATGTCTACAGTAACAGCTTAATCACAGGACATCGTATGTTGGAGGCACTACTTATCCTAATGAATAAAGTTAACTTGTAAAATAATGCGATTTAAAGAGTTATAGTGTTGTTTACAGAGAGTGTAATAATAATAATCAATGATATGGAGATCCTTCTGATATTTTATACATATACAATAATATAATAAAGAAGTCTCAGAGATTTGTACTTTGTAAAGGTCATAATGAAGGACAACGCTCTATGATTTTCTCCATTAAATCAGGTAACTCAATTTTCAAAATGTTTTAATCAAGACTATGTGGTATATATAAAGTATAAACCAATACACAGTCATCTTAACCTTATATATGTTTTATACAGCATGCACACTAAGATAAAAAGAAAGGCAAGATGAATATGCAGCACATTGCTGAAGACTTAAAGCAAGTCAAACCGGGACTTTTATTGTGCAGAATAACAAAAAGTCTTTATTTATCGATAAAATCTCCTTTCTTACATTAACACACTTATTCCAGTAGTTCACTAGTGCATGGACACCATCAAGGGAGAAAGTTTTATGAGTACAACTGAGCCATGGGTGTCTGGCCTCCCACTTCACTGTAACTCGTAACATACACTGTTCCTGAAGGGCCGCAGACCCGCAGGGTTTTGTTCCAACTCTCGAGGACCTGCAGAGTTTAGCTTCAACCATAATTAAAAACACCTGATCCACCTAATCAAATCATTAAGGCTTATTTGAAAACTACATGGCATATATGTTGGAGCAGGGTTGGAACAAAACCCTCCGGGTCTGCGGCCTTTCAGGAACGAAGTTTGACACCCCTACTAACATATTGAACCGTGACTTTAAAACCAGGGTACCTACCAACCCAAGACTTTTGTGTACCATTACACCACTAACTGGTAAGTAAACAAATTTCGTAGCTGCTGTAATGTAAAAACAGGAACAAATTTGCCTTGCATTGTAATTTAAGATAAATAAAATATTTCAGAATGTGCTGTTATTGGAAAATAATCACCATCAGGATGGTAATGTACCTCCGCTTTGCATTGTAAATGAATACATCCCCAATCACAATTATTCTCCATAAACATTAACATTAATAGTACTTAAATAGTCCTCCCGATGTTGTGCAGGATCAGCTGTCAAACTGCAGTCTGTATCAGATCCTGTGTTTCAGATCCTGCTTCGCTGCAGGCATGACTCATACTGGATCACTGCTTGTATGCTATGAGCTATATATATATAATATTATATTATAAATTATCTCCATGCAAGGCTGCTGACCCCGTACTCACTCACATTAGTGACACACCACGTCAGACATACTGCGCATGGGTCATAAGGCCGGACTCATCGGATTGACCGAATGTTTGCACAGGAAAGAGCCAGTTCGTATCCCCAGATGAATATGTACCAGAGCACAATTTATTACTTTTATGCCTCAGTGCAATATAGTGACTCAGCAGTTTGTGATCCCTAACTTGGCTTGGTGGCTATACGTTAGTATGCTGGCTATTAGAACGACAGGAAGTATAAGATTATTGTACAGCCTTGCCCTGGAGTGTGTCTGTCAATAAAACACATTTTCATTAAAGCAGCTATCGATGTAGTTATGATTAAAGTTCTCTTCATTTATTGCATTCAGTTTCCTAGTAATGGTGAGGCAGCAGGTGCCATCCTCATACAGATCAATATGTAGCATAAGGGTGCAGTTAAAATTAACAATTAAGTATTAAATGTTAACTTTTGAAGATGTTCCCAGCATCCTCTTTTTTGCTTCCATTTTCATTGTGGCAAAATACAACATTTTTTGTTGTTTGCTCCATTCAATGTCCTGCATCACAGACTTAGTTTATGAATGAGTAAACAAATTATGATTTAATAACACCTACAGCATTCACTCTCTGGATATTTGACTGTTTGTGATTATTGATACATCATGTGGACCTTCTCTGGAAGACTGGGGGTTATGTCAGTGAATGTCATGTAGACAGTGATGGAACAGTGGAGTGTGATGAATAGTAATTTCATTCGTAACAGAGAAATGGAGGGTAAGCATGAATAATTGATGCCAGACCTACTAATATCCCAAGGAAGGAATGTTCATTGAATATTATGCGTTGAGGGTCACAAGTAGATGCCACTATTTTGGCTATATTAAAAATCCATGTAGTTCATTACAAGAGAGACAACTTCTATCACAGAATTCCTAGGACTGTATATATTTTCTGTCTGAAAGTTTGTCTATAATTTAGTACTATAGAATGCCTGAAAAGACCACTGTTACCATTATTTCTTTTTGTGTCACTGGTACTCTTATAATATATTTATACTCTATATTGACAAAAGTATTCACTCACCCATCCCAATCCCTGAATGCAGGTGTTTCCATCACTCCATGGTTACAAGTGTATAAAATCAAGCACCTACTATAGGCATGCAGACCGGTTCTACAAATATTTGTGTAAGAATGGGAGCTCAGTGATTTCCAGTGTGGCACCGTGATAGGATGCCACAGTCAACTGTTAGTCGTATTATAACAAAGTGGAAGCGATTGGGAACAAAGTCAACTCAGGCCACATAAAATCATAAAGTGAGGTCAGCGGGTGCTGAGGCGCATAGTGCACCGAGGTTACCACCTTTCTGCAGAGTCAATAGCTACAGTACAATCCTCTAAACTTCATGTGGCTTTCAGATAAGCTTAAGTAGAGTGCGTAGAGGGTTTCCTTGGCCAAGCAGCTCCACCCAAGCCTTACATCACCAAGTACAATCCAAAGCATCAGATGCAGTGGTGTAAAGGACACCGCCACTGGACTCTAGAGCAGTGTAGATGTGTTTTCTGGAGTGATGAATTATGTTTTTCTGTCTGGCAATCCAATGGATGAGTCTGGGTTTGTCGGTTGCCAGGAGAATGTTACTTGTCTGACTGCTTTGTGCCAAATGTAAAGTTTAGTGGACGGTGGGATTATGATGTGAGGATCAGGAGTTGGGCTCAGCCCAAGGCATTTTGTACAATTTTGTGTTCCCAGTGTTTGGATATGGCCGCTTCCAACATTACTGCGGACCAGTGCACAAAGCAAAGTCCAAAAACACATGGATGAGCGATTTTGGTGTTGAGGAAATTGACTGGCCTGCAACTATTCTGACCTGTTCTCATACAACATTAGTTTCTGACCTCACAAATGCACTTCTGGAAGGATGGCCAAACATTCCCATAAACACCCTCCTAAACTTTGTAGAAAGCCTTCCCAAAAGAGTTAAAGCTGTTATAGCCGCAAATGGTGGGCCAACAACATGTTAAACCCTATGGATTAAGAATTGGATGTTACTCAAGTTCATATGTCAAATAAGTCAAACAGGTAAATAAATCGATAAATAAATTACTTAATAAACAGTTGTCCATTTAGGAAATGCCGATTTTCTTTGTACAAGACTTACTGCAATCTTAATTGCGAAAAAAAATATATATATGCGCAGTGTGCCAGTGCAAATTATCCTGCTGAAAGAGTCCATCACCATCAGGGAATATTGTTTGTGGGAAATTTGGTCTGCAACAAAGTTTTGGTAGATGGTACGTGCCAAAACAACACACACATGAATACCAGAACCCCAGATTACCCAAAAGGTTACATAGAGTATCACGCTGCCTCCACCTGCTTGGCTTCTTGCCATAGTGCATTCCGGCGCCATCTCTTTCCCAAGTAAGCAATCCACACACAAGGTATAAAAATGTGTAAAAACAAACTTGTCAGGCCAGGTTACTTTTAACTTTTTTTCTATTATCCATTTTTGATGCCATTGTAGGCACTTTTGGAGGTGGACAGGGATCAGCATGGGCACTCTCAGTAATCTGCCACTTCGCATCCCCATACATGCACTGAGTGTTCTGAAACCTTTCCATCATAGCCCGGATTAACTTTTACAGCTCTTCTGTAGGCTAGCCTTTACCCCCACATGCATCACCTTGGGATCCTTTCACCAATTGTCCTCCTTTGGAACACGTTTGTTAAGTAATACCACTAAACATTGGAAACACCCCATAGTAGTTTAATAGCAGTTCTTAATAAACAAAACACGCTCTCCCTTATCTCTAACTTAGTAAACCTGATAAATCGACCGTTTGTCCTATATGCTTACATATAAATGCTTATGTCTGTCCTCATCACAATTTAACCTCAGATTCCTTACTCTTGCCTATTTTTCTTGCTTCCAGCACATCAATCTCAAGAACATACTGTTCACTTGCTGCCTAATATGTCTCACCCCTTGGCAGATGACACTGTTATTACAAGATAATCAATGTCATTCACTTCACCTAACACATTTCGCATCAGATATAAAAGCATAAATCAGAGTGTGATTTTTCCACTAAACATTTCTTATTTTGGATTTGGTTCAACAATTTAAATTCTTAATCTTCCCCCATCTCTGTTAGTATGTAGTCCCTCTGTTCCAATGTTCGATTTTATGTGTCAATAGATTCTTAGTTTTTATAAACAACCTCCTCTAGCACACAGTAAATAATTTATTGTGCTGAAGAGGGACATGGGTTGCCACTGGGAATGTGCTTGTTGTCGTTATTAATTACATATTGGTGAAAATGGTTGGTTTTACTGCCTGTAATTATTAGCTTGAGATATTGTGGAGTGTAATTATGTCATAACCATGGGGCCCTATAAAAATAAGTGTCTCGTGTGGTTTATGCTCCCATCGATGGTCCCTGTATTAATGTTCTGTCACAGCTGGCTTATTTGCATAGATTATCTAAATGTGTCAAAAAGGTTGGAGAGTGTTGCTAAAAATCATGAATTATATGGTTTGTACAAATCTACCTACTGTAAAGAAAAACCATGGTCTGGTAGAATATTTACTATTTGTTCAATTTACAATAAACACTGCCTATGTCAAATGTCGAATTTGTATAGAATGTGTCCAAATTGCATAGAAAAAAAACTCTAGTCAGATTTGCAGCAGCTGACTTTTGCAGTGTTTCCATCTTTTAAGCACAATTGCACACCTGTTTTAGAGCAGACAGAGAGCATGCTGGGATTTCCCTTGGGAGATATATAAATAGCTTTTCTCCTAGCAAGTAGTAGGCTACCTGATGGTGAGATAAGCTGAAGAAGCCATTCATGCTTCAGTCTCGTTTCAGTTCTTGGCATGCTCTTCTGTGAATGGCAGGGAGTCATAGCACGCTTGGGTCAAGTTGATGTCTCTCAAATAGCAAGTAGAAGATAAATACATCCAACATTTTAATTGCAGACGTTTTAAGGCATACTTCAAGAATAAACAAACTATTTAGAGAAATCCCACAGGCAATGATGTTCTGCTTAGTTTTTTTTTTTTTTTCTGTAAATACGTATCTGTCATATTTTCACCCAGTGTATATATTGACAGTTTTAAAATAGGCCTCTCTGCATCACATGACAGCAAAACCAGTTTGGGGAGAGTGAAGGAAAGAGCACATTCCCTCTCTCATGTATAAAAACTGCCATGACATATTTTTAAACTGCAATCCACTCACTGGAGCTGAGCTATTCAATGATGCAGAAGAGAATATTCAGCTAAGCACTCGATTCTCCCACTGAGCAGATCTACTTGTGCCCCCACACACTACCAACCATAGCCACATAACACCACCGGTTCTTGAACCAGGGTTTCTGTTGAAAGGTGCACTTTTGCCTTTTGAAAATGTGTTTTATTGCCGATTTTTTCATTTGCTTCCCGAAGTTCGTTATCCTTTTCTAGAGCACTCCTGTGAGTGGTAGGATTTTTGTTTTTGTCTGTCTGTGTGTGTGTCTGCTTCTAGGTCTTCATGCTTTTCTCCTGAGCTTGTGTAGACAGATGAATGGTAAATAAAAGAGGAGGTACCATCGGGAGATAATGCAGGGTTTTACTGCTAATATCCGTATAAAATAGGGAGGCTGGGACACTTAATAAAGCAGAGAAATGAAACTGTCACAGTATCTCACTATGGCTTTATGTCTGATCCAGTCTCTCTCTCTCTCTCTTCCTGACTTTTGATTCTCATTTTCCTGTCCTGTGATGTTCAGACACCTCAGGGGGACTCTGGTCTTCTAAAGAATTTATTTTTAGGAGCAGGATACAAAATGAAACAGTTCATAGCACATTTCTGGGTGGTGTTTACACATAATTAATTTTAGAACATTAAAGGGTTTAAAGAATTTGACAGAAATCTATATTTTTAGGTTCTGGCGACTTCGTGGAACCTTGTACATACTGTAAAGCATTTCTTGTTAATAAAGCCAGTGCTGTTTTGGCCTTGTTCACTTAAAAGAGTTTTTATATACTCATTGGATCAATATATCTACAATTTCTATGACACAACATTAGTTTAAAGCTTTCGTTTTTGGCGAAGAGAAAAAATAGATGCACTTGCCTTTATGTATCACGCTCTATCATGCATCATTGTTACAAAGATATATATGCTTCACTTGCTCTACCTCATCTCTCTCTCCTTATAAACCTGATAAATTGACCATTTGTTCTATATGGTTACTCAACAGCAGACATACATTATAAGCATTGCATCCCTTCATACTGTACTGAATGAGTTTTAGTAAGATACAGTACCTTGTGAGTTTGTTGTATGTGATAGACACATATACTTTAATTTCCTACCATGACGTTTATGTCACATAACAAGTTTAAGAGCCAGACACCACAGCGCACTGGATCATCATGAGACTAGTGACAGTAACATAGCTGTGTCAGTGAGCTAGATGGTGTGTCTACATGAGAGCTATGTTTGATGAAGTATACAATTACTGGCTGTAGCTCATCAGCTGTTTTGTACAATTTGTCAGCCCTCCTTTACACTGCCTATTATTGGGAACAACACTCACGGGACTTGGTCTGGCCAGGTGTTATTTAGATGGCAGACCATTCTCAGCATAGCAGTAACCCTGACATGATGTTGTAGTACAAGTGTATTCGTGGCATTACTGAGCTACATGACATCTATGTCATTAATAACAACTGGCATAAACTTACAAGAACATCTATAAAGGCTTAGTACAACTGGCACTAGACATTGTCAGGACTATTGATGTTAGGATGACATAAGACAAGTGACATAGAGATTTGTTTACTTTCTGGGCTGTCATACATTAGTCCACTGTCACAACTAACTTTGAAGCTCAGTGCACTTCTGGTACATCAGTCACGGAGTGATGATGATATGACACAGCAGCTTGCCAAGTGCTTGAACAAATGCTCACAGGTTTTTCAATCAATGCACTACAATGTCACTGTTACTTGACACTTGTCTCTTGCACTGCTGTGAAAGCTTGTTTTTTATGCACTGGACGCCATATATTTTTTCTCTGACCCATAAGTAAAATTAAAATATTGATTTAAAAGAAACTATAACAATAACATTATCACAACAATTATTTTCTCCAAATTAGATTACGGTAGGTTTAAATAAATTGTCATGTTGGTATGTTGTAGGAAGATGTCATCTATATTTTAGCAAAAGAAAATCTGTTATTTATTCATATGGCTGAAATATTATGCTGTCTATGTTTATTCCAGTTTATGTATGTCTAGAATCTTGAAATAATGTCCACATCCTCTAAGAAGTTTTGCATCTACACACCCCCAGAGCATCTGGGCCGGTGACAGATTTACCCAAGACTTAGCACTTCTTCTTTAAATGTACTGTACTGTTCTTTTTCTCTTTTTAAAGTTTTTAAAGTCTTCTTATGAATTCCATGCTGTCAGTGTTTGAAAACCATTGAAACATATTATTGGGGTGTATTATCCTCCAGATCCTTTCGGTAACTTCATAGATACGCTAAATTCCTTTGAGTCTGTATTTCCAGAGCATGGCTTCCCTTCCATTAACGCACAAAGCTGCCAGCATCCTTGACAATACCACATGAAACCTCATAGTAACTCGTCTTCATTGATCTGAACATTTATTTGCAGCATTTTCTCTTCCAAAAAATCTCCAACTGCTTCCACTGTTCAGAATAAATGTTTAGAATAAACCCTGACCCAATCTTCATTATCTTATTTGTGTTCCTTCTGCAAACCCGCTCCACATCTCTGGACATAGGTTGCTCACTCACGTCAAAGCCAGATAAACCAACTCCTTCCAATTCTTGCCTTTCTGACATTCACTATTCTGAAATGTTAAAAAAAAAAAAAGCTTTTCAGAGCTAAGAGAATGCAGTGTGTCTTCTCTTCTGTTGCTATTACTGATATGGAATTCTTTTGATCACTTCATATCAGTACCAACACTTTTATCTCTGGCTCATGTAAATTACTCTCTACTTTTTCTATGTACTATACAATACTGTACATCTCCTGCTCTTACAATAGACTTTCAGTTCTCCCTTGCATATTCTTTTTTTGCTACAAACCGCTACGGTTCCAAAATCATGCCATGCCATTATTCTGACAGTCTAGGACATTATTAGCTACTACATAGCAACATAGCGCTTAAGGCTGTGCTTGGGTGAAATATGGTTGTGCTACACAGAAATAATTAATCCCACTGTACATTAACTTGCAGATGACACTACAATTTTTTTTTTAATGATTACATTTCACTTATAAGTGATCTGGCACCTCGCTATCATGTGATATGCACTGCCTATGGTGCGGCTGCCTATGATTGACTGTGAAGGGCCAAAAATGATTACGGACAGGCCCATGAAATATATATTAGATACACTACCAGTCAAAAGTCTGGACACACCTTCTAATTCAATTGTCTTTCTTGATTTTTTTTTCTTTCTGCATTGTATAACAATGGTCTTGATTTTCTGGGATGATCTCCATGAGAGCCAGTTTCATCATGGTGCTTGATGGGTTTTGTAAATGCACTTGACAATACTGTTCTTGAAAGAGAACCATTTTTAGATGTATTTCCAGAACAGCTGGCCTTCTTGTTTCAAATAGCAACTGACTGTTGTTGTTAATTAATTACCTTAAAATGTTTTTTAATCAGTATTGTTCCGGAATGTAGAAAATAAGTTCACACTTTTGACTGAGACTGTACAGTATATGGGGGAACTACGGCAGACCTACAGGTCATAAAAGCTATTTTTATGCAAAAAAAAAAAAAAAAAAAAAAAAAATGTTGCAAAAAATCGCAAGAACTTGGTGGGAACTAGTCTTTAATTTTGGTGAATGTACCTGTCATATATACTAAATTGTTTATTATTTGTTCGGTCTCACTGAAATCTTGGCACCATCCATTTATGCAGCTGTGTTAGGACAATGCCATAATACACAAAGTGTGCCTAACCTTGCATACATTCATGCCACTACCTGATGAAGAAGTAGTGATACTTATGATCGCTAATCACCAGATAACCTGCTCATGAAGCAACACTGTGAAAAAAATCTCATGAGACTGTTGTGATCTCTATAAAGTATTCTGGGTTTTTCAGGTCTGCTTGTGACAGAACCCTGCTAAGCCTGCTAAATACAGACCTGTTTCACTGCAGTATTAAGATAACTGCATTCGCACTTTCAACTAAATGATCTTCTGAATACCAACCAGTCTGACTACCATGCCTTAGGTTTTACAAACACAGCTCTCCCTGCAGTTACTGAGCCTTTATGCAAAGCCTGGGGGAATTTTAGGTCTTCTTTCCATGTCTTCCTTGACTTCTCTTTGACCCTGTGAATCAGATCCGTAATTCCAACTCTTTGCCAGCTTTGCATCAGGAATTATCTGATTCTCATTAATAACTTCAGGATCAATCTTTGCACCTAACCCTACATGTGGGCCTTACTACTGGAGTCCCTCATGGGATAGTACTTGGTCCACTCTTATTCTTTTTGTGTATTATTAAATCACTGTTCTATGCTTCTACTACTTTTCAATCTCTCTTTCAGACCATATTAGACAGCTTTTCTGACATCTTTTTATGGATGGAGACCCATCATCTAAAACTCAACCTCGGCCAAACTGAGCTGATATACTAACCCGAGAAAAATTCTCCCCTGCTGGAGCTGTCAATCAGCATTGATACCCTCACAGTTCATCCCAGTGCACATGACTGAAGAAATCTTGGTTTTTAGATGATTTTAGATGATGTTTTCCAATAGCATCACATCAACCACCAGATTGTCCAGATTTCCTCATCCTTACTAGAAGCATATGACATTTTCTGAAAACAAACTTAATACAGCTTCTTTTACAAGCCATAATTATTTATAGACTTGACTACAGCAACTCTTTTGCTTGCCTCCCATTATTTGTAGTATCTCAAAAAAGCATTCAGAATACCGCACTACTGGCCTTCTTTAGTATGAAAAATCCAAATAAAAACTATTGTTGCATTTCTGGTGTCACCATAGTACATCATATTACACTTCAGATCTACATGCTAGCATTCCTCAGGTCTTCAGTGTCACAGCATTTGGTGTGTCCTCTCAATAGTTTGAATGACAATGTTTGTGAAGGACAATCCTACTGCATCTAACTCCACAGTGGTGTAATAAGCTTCTAGCTACAATGTACTTATAACAAACCCATGTTCAGTCAGGTTTAGACTTACTGAACACACTAAATTACACTAAACACTAAATTTTGTTCCACAGAGACATCGAGGCCTACGAACATTGTCTTTTAATAAAATGTTGCATTTCTAACACCCCATTTTCACTGCTGACTTGAAAGCAGCCCAGCAAATGGAAACACACAACCAACAGCAACCATTTGGCCAAAACCCGACCCTAAATTTACACCCAGAAGGTATAATGTTTTTAAGAAGACTCTACAGTGTTATAATTCAACCAAGATGTGTCTGACACGTATGTAAAAACACCAAACACACCTAAGATGTCATTGTCATTATCCATCACCCAAGTAATATCTTATCTGCAGGTGTTTCATGGTGGTACATTCCTAATAACACAAATTGTAATCAGGGACTGAGGATCCGTTCAGTAAATGATTTATTGTCTCTAATTATCCACCTACAAATTGTTCCAGTATGTAGGTGTAACTGTTATGAATGTCAATGAGTGTAGATCCAAGATATTTGCTGCCAATTAATTAAAGTTATTTAAACCAATTATGTCCAATTAATCTAACATACACTACTCTGATGCTTTATTTAAACATGTATTACACTGATGCTTATGATAATATGACGCTATATGCAAAATGCTGTAGTAAAAGGTAAAATAAAAGTGTGTATAGCAAGGAAAACTTAAAAATTCATAACCAATATCTGTAGCATAGGTCAGTGAACTGGCAGACAGCTTTAAACAAGGATTATCCATAATTTAAAAGACAAGCCATGTCTCGACCAAGAAACTAGAAATAAAGTCAATGCCATAACAAAACAGAAAAGCACAATAAGACTTTGCAGTGAAGTAAAGACAAGAGGGTATAAACAGAGAAACATCAAGATATCATTTGCACTGTGCTTGCAGCTCTTTAAGCCAAACACCAAGCAGGGGAATGTGGAACACTATAGATTTGTCATTATATCAGTACAAAAGTGCAAAATAATATGAAAGGACTGCATGTACCTGCTGTTTAGCAAGTATATGATTTTGGGAAAATAAATTGATATTGTAAATGTGTTTCCTTCTATAATCAAGAACTGTAGACGTGGAATATTCTGGCATGCCATCTATGGAACCTGTTTTGCTTATCCACTGGTAAAATGCTTAACTAGTTAGAGCTATTGTTAACACACTGTAGTGGAGTGAGCAGCTTGTGCCCCCATGGTGTTGTTTTTAAAAGACCAGGTGCATGTTTTGAACGGAGACACTCAGTACATACTTGTGACCAGGTGTGCCATGTTTGAACATAATTACTTAGGAGGCATGATGCATCTCTCTTCCTCATGGATAACACTTCTCTTCCAGCTCCATCACTTCACTCCGGTTTGGCCACCCTTGTCTCTCTCTGTCTCTGCTGCTGCTTGTAAGCAGCAGAAAATATGAATGTTTTAGCAATGGTAATGATAATGTCTATAATTAGCCAGTCACATTTAATTGATGAAGAAATGAAAAGAACAGCACACTGTCTAAAACATAAATTAAATCTAATTATCTACATTTAGAAATAAACAGACACAGCTAACCCATTCAGATGGACACACACACCAGCACATATACACCATAGCGACTGGAGTGAATGTGTGGTGTGTAGGGATTTTCTGAGGGGACAGGCCTTGCACCTGTAAGTGCTGAACTCTATTCCAGCTGGCTCTGTAAATGGAAACAGGATTCTCTCTCTCTTTCTCTCTGTGCTCTCTCTCTCCCCAGAGACATAGCTTTCTACCACACAGGCTAGAATAACTGCTTGCGACAGCTTTACCCGACTTCTTGCCCTTCCATCCTTGTTTCCCCCATCTTTTTCTATCTCCATACACTACCCTTACTTGAAGCACGAGGAATTGCTACTGAGAGATCTCTTTCTGTAACCCTTCTTAAAGAAGATGCACTTGTAACCCAATGCCCTAATGTAAAATGCATCTACTGATAGTATCATCAATACATACAGTAAAAGAATAAGATGCTAGTGTTTTTAGGAAAGAAATTACAGTGATCTATGACACTTTCTTGGTGTATATAAATTCAGATCAATTCAGTTTTATTTGTATAGAGCTTTTAATAATGTCCATTGGTGCAAAGAAGCTTTATAGCATTAAAAATATGGGGTAACACATAAGGAAAATCTGTTGGTCAACATTTACATTGCATTTACATTATGACATTTGGCAGACAAGCAATTGAGGTTTAAGAGCTTTGCTCAAGGGCACAAAAGCACAACCCCTTCCCTTCAACTCAAATGAGAGGAAAAAAATGTTTTATGGAGCTTTATGGACTAGGAATTATCTACAAAAAAAAAAAAAGATTTTCTGTTGAAATTACCAGTACCACTATCAGCACCATAGTAAAGTGTGGAACTGTGGAAGTTGCCACGAAGAGGACACCACTTCGCACACCATTGTCAAAAAAAAAGGAACTGCATGCAAAAAAACTCCACTTTATATTCATGATGAAATATGGTGGCTCTTTGATGCTTTGAGGTTATTTTGCAGCCAGTGGTCCAGGGACTATTATTAAGGTCAGTGGCATAATGAATTCTATTCAATACCAGCATTTTAGCTGGCAATCTTGTTGCCTCTTTCATAAGAGGCCTGTGTTTGGGTCTTCCAACAAGACACTGAGCAAAAGCACCACAAATTTGGCAAAGAAATGGTTGCCGCGATTCAAAATCAAGGTCACACAGTGGCCCTTTAAGTCTCCAGACTTGAAACCAATTGAGGGCAGTTCACAAGAGAAAGGGCGAGAATCTTCATGAGTTTGAAATGCTCTCATTCTCACCAAGGGTGGCTTCACCCAATCCTGAAATTCAGAATCTCTTTTTTTTCTCCTTTGAATCTGCATGAACATTCAAAGTTGTATTACTAAAGAAAAGCTTTTGGTTATTCGAAAAGCAGGTTTGACAATAAAAGAATGAGGCTATCCTAGATGTTTAAGCCCAAAAATCCTTAGTGCTTGTTCACTTTGATATCGCCTTGTGCCAATAATTCTGCAGTTGTCCGTATATTACAAATTAGCAATCTGTTGATTCATTCAGGCTGTTTGTGTTTTAAAACCACTTTAGGACCACTAAACAGGGTTTAAGTTGAATAAAGGTCATATTTATGAAAAATTTTCATGAATACAGACAAGAGAATTGACTATAAAGTTCATCTCCTGTAGGAAGTAACTGTGGGGCTAAGGGCGTTAAGATTTCATTATGGTGAAATTGAATCAAACTCTCTGATGAGTTGAATTTATTATCAGACAGGAATTGACTCGACACAGGCTGACCTGCCTGAATAAAGGAGATATGAACATGCTGAATCCGACACTTCTGGAGGACAATGACAGGCCTGAACACTGGCGGGGCTGCAGATGGTACTTGGAAATAGGGCTTATCAGCTCCAACTCAGTGCCAAAGTATCTTTCCACTTCATACTGAAGGCTGAGCAGGTCTGAATGCATGGAAAATTTCTTGGTATTGCCCTGAGTATATAAGTGAACTGACCACATAGACCAGACAGAATGAAAGTTGACCAAGTTCATATGCAATCACAGACGTTCTTCTAGAGCAATATTATTATTTTTAATTTCTCTCCAGAGTTTATAAACTACTGAAAGCTATCAGTATTGAAATGTAAATTGCTCATAAACTGTGTCACATGTACCATAAACAGATTTCTAAAGAAAACCTTCTTATACAGTAGATAATGCTTGTTTTCATGTCACATTGGATTCAGATTTAAATGAGTTTACACGGGTAATAAAGGCCATGCTGGAGATGGTAGTTATTTTCTGTCACTGCTGTCAGAGTCGTGCTGTGTTAATTAATTGGGAAGACATCATGAGTGATGCCATGAGCTGGAAACAGCCTTTCTGTGTCCAACGGAACAAATGAAAGAAAACAGGTGAATAAAAAATACATTTCTGTAGCTGTCTCATTATCTCACAATGAAGTATTTCTGCACCTGTAAGAAACAACATAGTCATAAAGAACCTTTTACATATACCAACTTGCTTATTTTACTTAGCGTCTAACTTTATTTCAAGACAACAAATTAGAAGGGCAAGGAATATAGGAATGCTAAAACTTGACAAGCTTTGGTTCTTAAACATTCTCTGTCTGCTCTTTTTAAAGCTAACTGGCTGGTGTATCAGACTGCATGGTTATTAGAAGATCCTGCATCTTCTGCACCATCAGGAGCATCTGTAAAACCATTTCACTGATGGTTGTGTAAAACTGCCGGAGCTTGAAGCCCTCTTGCTTTTATCAGCAAGCTCCCCATATGGTACTATATGTGCAAATCTATGTGCACCTTCAAGGAATTTTCTAAACACAGTGGGGATAGAGTGGCTTAAGTTGTCAGCTCAATAGACATACAGTCGGTGTCCTACACCAAGGCTGATAGTGTCAGTTTGCCTGCATCAGAACCACTGTGGTATTTGTCAACCTCTCACGTCCAAAACCGGCAGTGAGTGATTCTTTCAGACTCACCAGTCTTGTCTATAGTGACAAAAACAAGTACATCTATCTCCAGTTTCTTTTTCATGCTTCTCTCTTAGACTCCTTGACAGTCAGTCATTTCAGGTTTTCTTAATACTGTAACTTGTCAATTCATCCTACAATCCTCTAATCCTTCAACTCCCACTTGGTCTATCTAGAAGCAGTTACTTAGATTCCCAAGTCAGCCTTTCAATTAATAACAAAGAAATAAATAAATCTGTTTACATTGTTGCTGTATGATGTACAATTTGTACATCGTTGGAAAGAGAAAGGTGGGAATCAGGGTGTTGGCTCTCTCCACATATCTCTCACCATGTCACACACTCCTCAGGGCCTTGTACTGTGACACTGTCACTAAATATTAATGAGGCACTCCATCAGCCTCAGGAGGTCTCCATCAGCAGACATGGCATAATCACTGCATTCAAAATAGCCATCTTCCTGACAAAACACAGGCAGATAATGATGCTGATTGAACGTGTCCTCTATTGCTCTATGATTTATGACAAAGTCACAAAATTCCATGCTGACACAGGGTGATTTATGGTGCAGAAACTCACTGAAGTTTAAAGGGTGCACTGCCAGTCTTTCTGGACACTGATTGGATGAACCAGTGGCAGGGCCTGTGGTGTGTGCTGAAGTAGCTTTGCATGTTTGTTTGTTAGTTTGCTGATTGCTCTAGTGTGACGTTAGTCCAGGCGGAAGTTTAGTCACCAGAATACAGGCTACCACAGTCAATCATTTTGTCAGGTAATCAGAATTACCTGAACCCATTCTTTCTTCAACAAATGGCCTCAAGTGGTTATTCCCCACTGTGGCAGTAGTATTTCCAAGCTAATGTTACTGTCTGCAACTTTTTTCTAGCCACAAACCTGATACCTTATAGTGAATATGAAGTTTTCTCAGGTCAGGGACACAATGGAAGATAATCAGGACGTATTTGTGTCGCAGTTTGACGATTTTCTTAAACGGTATTCTCATCTTTCCAGACTATCCCATTGTGTGAAAATCCAACACACACTCCTCCTATCTACTCACATTCCAGTCGTTTTGAGATAAAGTCTTAAATATTAAATATTTGTTAAATAATAAATAGTTATGCTTCAACATCTAGAAGTGTGTGTGCGTGTGTGTTTCTGGGAGATTTCAGGGAAGGAGTTTGCCCTGTCTCATGTGAAAATGCAATAATGATGTAACGTGTGAAATATGTATAACCAATAACAGTTAACTAACGTGCATACTTTGATCTGAAGTTACATCTGCATGATCTGAATCTCTGAGATTTACAGTCTGTGGTTGGGATTCATAAGTATAATCTGAAGGTCTGTAGTAAATATTTTGGGTAAAGTTTTTATTTGTTTGTTTGCTTCTTTATGGAGTCATTTAAAGCAGAGTTCCGGTCACAAAGCTCTCTTCATTCATTTTCAGGAACTGCTTTATTATTTTTTTTTTGTGATGGTCCTAGTGGATCCAGTGACAGTACTAGGACAACTGGGTGTGAGGTAGAGAATGCACCCCATGACATGATATTGCATGGTGTTTTGTATTAAAAATCCTGGAGAACTCCATGTGGGGGTGAAAAGAACATGCAAAACACTGGGTTAGTAGCCTGAGCTCGGGATTGAACCTGTGAGTCTGGGTTGGGATTGAGTTTAGAGATTAGAAAGGGTTAGAAAGCAGTGCTAGATTGAGAGCTTTTGAGGAGGCAATGCTACTCGCAGGCTGCAAGATCACGATCAACAATATCAACAATGCTTTGTACCGCCATCAGTACGTTCATTACACTCACATTTTAAAATGTGCTGGGCTTTAAATATTCCTCAGCATTTAGAGGCAGGGTATAATGATTCAAAATCTGTTAGCTTGGTACGCAACAGGAACTAATTTATAAAGATACATTGTAATGGTTGTACTACCAAGCCCACTAATAAGATAAATAATAATCAAATTTTTAGTTTTGTCTGAGTATCAATAAAAAATTCAAGGGCTATAGCTAAGTCTGCAGAAAATATGACTTTGTACTTGGTTAACTTTTATCATCTCTCTCTCTCTCGTGCTTTTTTAAATATAATACTCTTGACACATTTCTAAAGCAGTGTAGTCTGGCAACATGGAGGCAAATAATAATTAAAACAGAATACAATCTGCTATCTTTGGGGCATAATTACCCTGTACGTTTGGTGTGCTTGGAGAGTGACCTCTGCCAAATGAAAAACACAAACTCATCATCAGTGGTTTATTGACTCTGAGCTGCAGGGCCTTGGCCCCTCTCCGTCAGGATGCCCAGTCTTTGATCTCAATATTTCCACCAAATATATATACACGATGAAAAAGCACATTAAACTGCAAGGCAAAGAGCAGCAGCATAAGAGACCAAAGAGACACATCGCTTCAGTCTGGACCTCTTCCTCTGCTTATTGCATTAAAGAAGATAGACTGTAGAAGGGGAAATACTGTGATGTAAAGATGAAGGTGCTTTGTCTCAGTTTGTATTGCAGCTAACAGTCATACTGGTTGAGAAGGTGTTATATCCTATATATCCCGCTCCTTGTAATTGGATGTAATGGGATCCTGCCCTCATCTCTAAAGATATCTGAGTGCATGCTGGTACAAAGCATATCTGTTCTTTCAGTGTGCTTTTACTGATTTCATCAAATATACAGCGGTAGTACACCAGCTACAGAGCTATGATTTAACTAGTCAAAAAAAAAGAAAGGAACAAACAAAGAGAAACATACTCTTCTTCATGATGATCTAAAAACATCAAACTAACATTGTTTGTTTGAGAAGTGGGAGTTAGATGCCCCAGAAAATCAAAGTGAGGAACAAAGGGTCTCGTTATAAACCGATTACTCTTGACAATCAGGATTTTGTGCATCTCCTACAATGCAATGGAGTGTCCTGGATATTTAATTGTAAGAAATGTTTTAAACAACTTTTTTTTGGTGGACTCGCATCTTATCTTAGTTGAGTTATTTATTGAGCTGCTTAAAAAGTATTCTAAACCTGCAGAAGTGTAACAAAGGAGAAAAGGTGTGTGTGTGCTATTCTGCGAGGGCATTTAGCTTGTATGGTGTGTGTTCACTTGTCTCCTTAGAGGGAAGAGTCACAGCAAATCAATACAAAAGGCTGCATTCAGAGCTCATAAGTACAGACTTCAGCTCTGTGTGTGTGTGTGTGTGTGTGTGTGTGTGTGTGTGTGTGTGTGTGTGTGTGTGTGTGTGTGTGTGTGTATGTGTGTGTGTGTGTGTGTGTGAGTGTGTGTATGTGTGAGTGTGTGTGTGTGTGTGTGTGTGTGTGTGTGTGTGTGTGTGTGTGTGTGTGTGTGTGTGTGTCCTTCTATTTTTTTGTATAGTATGACTGCCAACTTGTGTGTGATTATATATTTAATTTGTATGAACTGTAGAAGTCTGTAAAAGTTGCCCTTGTTACACTCTAATCAGGGACTAATTGTGTTGCTTTACAATCATGGAGTCTATGATTTGATTAAGAAAAGATTTGCATACAATGGTAAACTCCACGCTTAGTGTATATTGTGAATGTGCTTGTGTTATTTAGCAGACTTTAGGGAAGATTGGTACAGTACTTGATTACAGTTAGACATTACACTACCGCCTGCCTGATTACTGCTTACACTCACATACCACCCAGTACACTCTGATATTTAATAGGGTTAAGATTATTTTAGCCAGATTGCACTACCTGAATTAATGGTAATTGAATAATTGGTTTGGGGAAATCAACCTTCACTATTGATTTCTTTGGTCTAAGATGTTTAACAGTGCTGACAATGCATTGCAACTAGAGGCATACTGATATACATTCAATGATATGGATATGTAAAGAAAATAATTTCACACTATATGTATATAATAAATTCTAACCTTTTTTTCAGAAATGGTCACTTGGGTTGATCATAGTCATTCAACTTGTTTTAATAATATTATGTTTTGGTGCACAATGTTTTGGAGTGATGTGCCTGGGGAATATGTAAATACATTTTACTAAGCTGGAGAGGGCTCTGTATGTAATGTGTTAGGTTTTTTTTTTTTCTTCTTCTTTCTTTCCATTCATATGCATTTTCATATTTATGTTGCAATTATCCAGCCTGGTGTATAAAAAAGTTTTGTTTTGATTCATGATGTTGAATTAAAAGTGATGAATAAAAAATATATTCTTTAATATATATATAAACATATTTTATCAGGAATTTGAAATAATGTTATTTGCTCTTTGGTTTAATTTCCATTAACAAGAAATTCAGTCACTGTTAAATTGCAGCGAGTGTCGTCTGCACTTGATAGCCACACTAAGGATGAAAATATTAGGCAAACACAAACAGACTTTGAATGAATTCTTTGTTGATTCTGTAAGATTTGGTGTGTAGCTTGAAATCAGAAATACCAAAATTTGGTATAATCCTGAAAGGCTCTGGTGCATCTAAACTTTTTAATACATGAAATCCATTGGTAATTAACATAAAAAATTGCACTGACAATTCTTTATACAACCTGGGTCATACTGTATATACAGTACAGTGAATATCGTATGTATTAAGTGAAATCTGAATATACTGTAGTACAGACCACTGGGGAACATCGTTTGTAATTTCTGTGGTTTCATGCCACCAGCTTCTATGTGAATTGATTAAATCCTACAGTAAAACCTTTTCAGCAGCACTGAGTGGGTTGAATGCTTCTGATAAATTGTTTTAAAAATGAAAAGAGCAGTACAGTGGTGTTGTAAAGTATAAAGCTGTGAATTTTAAATATCTAGTTTGAGGCTGGTTGGTAATTGTATAGGTCATTTGTATTGGTGTAGTGACAGGACCTATGCGGCATTTCAGACTGAGACTAAGAATTAATGAGAAAGCAAGAAGGTGTCTGCATTTGATATTAGTTCCTTTAAAAATACTGCAGCAAGTTGGGGTAAAGGCAGTTTCCAGCTGAATTTAATATCATTTAAAATTCTAAACATTACACCAACAAGTCACAAACATAGAGAACCTGTCTCAATGGCCGAGTCCTAGTACAGTACACGATACAGTGTTAGCTTAAGGACTAATGTTTCATTATAAGTGTTAATCAAATATATAACTATGAAATAACGACCAATATTTATTAATCCACAGTCTAATAGGAGACCTTGAGTCAGTGTTGTGGGCAGTACTGGCAACAACAACTAAGAATTCAGAATCATTACAGATCATTTTAGCATTATTTGCTTATTATAGTTAGTAATGTCATTTTTATGTTCTTGCTCTGTAGGATCTTTGGGAAGGATCGAGATGTGTTTATTATCTAATATAGAGCAGTTTTACAGTGTTTAGATTAGTGTGGTAAAACTAAATCATTGGCTGGCTGTGGCTGTGATGACTATTGATCCCTATCTGTTTAATTAGATTATATGGCCGACACACAGTGAGATTATCAAAAAGTCATGGTCTTGTGTGAATGCTGAACAATTAAATAGTTACATTTTTAATAAGTTTCACTGATGATACAAACACATTTTATCAAATATCAAAGATTTAGGAACACAGCTCAATAGTTAATTGGGGCCATAGCATTAATTAACTGTTTATAATTATGGTAGTGTGAAGTTACTGTGCAAAAGGCTTCAGTCACCCCTCATTTCTTAATATTTTGCTTCCAAACCCCTTTTCTTGTATTTTTCAATGTAGTCTTGGGGATAGTTCACCAGGCTGCCTGA
>JAAGKR010001631.1:85016-115970 GCA_011419295.1 Clarias macrocephalus
TAATTAAAAACACCTGATCCACCTAATCAAATCATTAAGGCTTATTTGAAAACTACATGGCATATATGTTGGAGCAGGGTTGGAACAAAACCCTGCGGGTCTGCGGCCCTTCAGGAACGGAGTTTGACACCCCTGGGTTAAGGCATCTGATCAGAAAGTCCAAACCTTCAGTCATTCCTAACTGATGCTATTCTAGCCTTGAATCACGCCGTTCTTTACACCATTCCTCATTAAGTGGCCACTTAGTTATGTTCCTCATAAAGAGGCCAATGAGCTCATACGCAACATTCTATCACCTAACAAAGATACATGTACTTTCTCTTTTACTTGTATTTACTCCAACAGACAGTGAGATGTTTCTTCTCTTCATCCCATCCAGACATACCCAGTGCAGTCCCCTTGTCTCTGAGACCCTCTCCTTACCTTCACATGCTTTTGGTGCTCCATACTCTCCGTACTCATCTGAAACCTCATGGCTGTCGTTTCCTCACGCGCCACCTCCATCTCCTTCTCGGCTTTATCCAGCATCTCCTTCAGCTCCAGCAGCGTTCCCGGAAGCTTCTCCGTTTGCAGGAGTTCCTCTCGCAGGCTGGCGTTCTCCTGCCGTAGCGCCGTCATGCTGGCGTTCAGACGATCCGCTTCGCGCTCGCCCTGCTCCTTCAGCTCGTGGAGCCGGGCGCTCTCGGCCGTCCAGCGCTCTTGGGCTTCCTTGTGCTCCGCCGTCAGCTTGCAGACGGTCATTCCTAGCTCGGCCATCTCCGTGTTGACTCTGTGGAGTCCCTCTCTGGTCTCTGCGTTCTCTGTGACCAGTTGTTCATTTTGGGTCTTTAGGACGGTCAGGTCTTCTTGAGCTGCAGCGAATTTAGCTGACGTTTTAGAGAGCGAGGATGTTGCTGCGTCCAGCTCTGATGACATCTCCTCCATTTGCTGCTTGGACGTTAAAAGTTCGTTGACGTGATTACGGTTCTGCTCCTCAGCTTGCTTTTTAAGTTGTTCAGTCAAAGTCTGCAGCTCCGTCTTGGATGCCTCTGTGATTTCCAGCTTGGTCTGGACCTTTACTTTCTCCTCCTCCGAAAAGAACAGTTTGGCCTTCAGGTCCACCACTTCCGCCTGAAGCCTGGAGACTTCCTTCACATTCAAGCCCAGCTGCTCCTCCAGTAGGGCAACTTTCGATGCCTTATCCTGGGCCTCCTTTGAATGGCATGCGCTCATCTCTAGCTGAGCCTTTTCCACCATTTTCTTTTCGATCTCCAACCTTTCCATCATCTCCCTCTGCTTCTCCAAAGCTCGCTCAGCATCTGCCTTCCCTGCCTCCAGCTCTTCCCCCTGGGCTTCCACTTCGTCAAGTCTTTCTTGGAGCTCCTCGCAAAGCCTCTCTCTATCCTCCAGCTGTGAACGTTCGTCCTTTAGCTGCAAAGTGAGATTTGTCTCGTTAGATCTAGCTACCTCTAGGCTTCTCTCTAGATCTATGAGCTGTTCAGTAAATTTACACAGTCCTTCCTGTGTAGTTGTCAGAGCATCTTTACTCTTTAAGCACTCCTCCCTGAGATCTGTGTTCTCCTGCTCCAGTTTAAGGACTATGCTTTCTAACTCCTTGACCTGCACGACTGCTTTTTGGAGGTTCTCGTCCAGGCTGCGGTTCTCCTCGCGCATCCGCTGTTCCCTTTCATTCTCAGTCACTTTAGCGTCATCAAGCTGACCTCGCAGCTGTTTTTCGGATGCCCTGAGTACAGCCAGATCATTTTCTAACACGACCTTGCTTTCCATCAGCTCCTTCTTGGTCTCCTCGTTCTTCTCGAGTTTCTTGATAAGCTTGTTGTTTACCTCTGTGAGATTAGTGCACTGTGCCTGGTATTCATTAACCTTCTTGGTTTGATCTTGTATGCTTGCCTCCAGTTTTACTATATTTCCACTCAGACCTTCTTTCTCATTCGCTGTTTTCAAAGATTCAGCCTCCAGGTGCTGTATTTTCTTTGCACTGGAGACAAGTTCAGTTTCTTTACTCCGGAGTTTTGCCTTTAGGTTCTGCACCTGTCCTTCCAGACTTTCTTTCAGAGAATTCAACTTTTTCTGCAGAACTTCTCTCTCCCCCAATGCCCTTTTCCTCTCATCCACAGCCTGTTGCTCCATCGCCTCCAGACAGTGCTGAAGGTCTTGCAGGTCTTTCTGAAGACTGCTTGCCTCCCTTTCCCTCACTGAGAGCGCATCCTGGAGCTTATCCATGGCATTCCGTTGTTGTTCTGCCTGTTTCATCAGCTTTGTACCCTTCTCTGTTAAAGTGGCCATTTTAGTATCTCCATCCGTCAAGGCTTGGTGTTTCATCCTGAGCTCCTCAGCCAGACGTTCAGCCTGCATCCTTTGCTCTTCAGCATGCGCTAGTGCTTCTATCCTGCCTTTCTCTGCTTCCTTCAGTCCATCCAGGAGTTCATGGATCTTCTGAGCTGAATTAAACTGGCTAGCCGTCCTCTGCCCTTTCTCCTCAAGCACCCCATCTAGTTTATCCATTAGCTCCTCGTTCTTTTTCTCCGCAGCAGCTAACTTGCCCAGAATTTCCTGATTTGCTGCCTCTTTAACAGCCTCGCGCTCCCTCAGGACTTCCAGATCCTGGGCTAGAGTCCGTTCCCTCTCGGCAAGGACATCCAGTTTAAGTTGAAGCTCCTGATTGTTGGACTGGGCTGCTAATGAAATGTCCAGCTGTCTCTGCAGTTCAATAACCACGCCACGGAGCTCTGTGGCCTGGTTGCCGAGTTGTTGAACATGGTCCTCTAGCCCACGTTGTTTCAGCTCTGACTGATCCAGCTCCAGACGAAGCTCGTCCACGGTGGCGATGGCAGATTCGGACAACGGCTCTGCGGATTCGCTCAGCAAGCTATGTCCAAACTCTGGACTGCAGGGGAACTCCGGAGCCTAAAAGAGCAATGACACAGGACAAACAGTTAGTACTGGTGAGACATATACAAGTATCAAGCTCAAGCACTCCAATTATGCTTTTAGAACAACTCGATGGGAAGGGAATCACCAGGGACCAGCCGATACAATATCATCACGATACCTAGCTGCCGATTCGATTTGTATAAAGATGTTATAAACATCTCGATTCAATATTAAGATTTCGTTACAAATCTAATCAGACTTATCACATAATCTGCTCCTACCACTCACGATACTGCCAATGTGTGAATAGTTTAGAGCGCCACCTGTAGTATTATAGAGGAAGTGTAACGTATATAAATTTAAATAACTTAAAAAAACGATTATGGCGTCAGAGTGGAGCTACATGATTAGCCACACAAAAAAAAATCATGACGTGAAACTGAATCGATTTTTCCTCCATCTCTGATAGATACACTACTTCTCTAAAGTTTAGGATCACTTGCAATCTTTTTTGTTTTTGTTTAATGATTTATTTTCTACATTCTACAACAATACTGAGGATTTCAAAACTATGAAATAACTTGTATGGAATTAAATCATTATGTAACAACAAAAACAAAAACAATCAGTTGTTATTCTAAGACACGGAGGTCAGCTGTTCTGGAACAGTTCTTACAAGAACAGTATTGTGTCAAGTGCATTTGCAAAACCCATCAAGCTCCATGATGAAACTGGCTCTCATGAAGACCTTCTCAGGAATGCAAGACCAGAACTTACCTCTGCTGCAGAAGAGAAGTTCATTTAGAGTCACCAGACTCAGAAATCACCAATTAACAACCAGCACCTCAGATTAGAGCCGTTATAAAGGATTTACAGCAGAAGTAGCAGATACATCTCGATATCAAACGCGCAGAGGAGATTATTGCACATGTTGGACGCCTTCAGCATCGTTTTACAGCGTAGACAAAAATAAAAATGAGGTTGACCATGGAGTTAGAAAGTGATCCCAAACTTTTGAGCAGTGGTGTAGTTAACCTCTTTTTTTTAGCTTAAAAAAAGAGGGGTGAAAAACATATCTACAGGAAAGGCCAATCATAAATCACAAAAAAGAAAGACAACAATTCAAACTTCCAGCCCTGGATTAACACCAAGGATCCTCTGGATGCACCTTATGGAGTCCCTAATTACTGGGAACAATTGTAGTTGGTAAAGGTGTTGGTCCCAGCACCACCAAAGTGCCACTGCCAATCAACTCAGCCAGACCTTTAACCCTGAAACTGTTCAACTCATCGTCTATCAAACTGATTAAAAGCGGCAGCCAACTAAGGAAATGTAAATCTAAATCTAAAGGATTACTTCAGGGACAGAAGACAAAGAGGAGAAGTTTGGTAACTCCTGCCATCTACTGGAAACACTCAGAAGTGATTTATATGTAAATATACCCATGATATGTTTCCTTTACATTTGTTAACCCTTGTCTACTTCCAGTGTATTGTAAAGCACGTCACCTGTGAGAATGAGCTGGCCAGGCTGTTAATGCTGGAGCTGCGGCTCGGCGCTTTCCACATGTGGCTCGGGGAGCTGGTCATACCTAGAGTCCTCCTGTGGAACAAAACGTCAGCAGGGATTTAGGATAGATTAAAGACTAAGAAAGAATTTAATTAAAACCTGGATACTGGATTATTTACTTTTACTGGCTTAAAAAAAAAAAATGCTTGGTTGGTTTTAGCGTCCTGTGTCTCTCCACTGCTATTTAACTCTTTACTGTAAGAGCAGCGGCATCAGTGCATGTTGACTCATATTCAAATATCTTTCCTTTTATTTCCTTTTTTTAAAATTATTATTTAAATCAATGACAATACAAGTATGCAATATGCCACAACAAGACTGGATTATAGGAGAGAAAGAAAAATATATAAAACAATAGACAATAAAAAGTCTTGACCTCTTTAAAAAAAAAAAAAAAAGAAATTGTAATCTTGCCTGTGAATAAATTTTTGTTTACTATAAACAAAATATTTGCTTCATAATGTAATAATTGAATGAAAAAAAGTTAATCATTTGTGTGTTTATATTACAGAAGAGGATTAGAGCCACCTCAATCAATTTGAGTCATTTCTTTTCTCAGAATTCTGACTTTAATCGATAAGAAAATAATTCTGAGAAGAAAAAAAAAAAACATCTAAATTCAAATACATTCTAATGGGGACCCTAAGTTACTCGAAATCATTTTCACAGATGGGCAGTGCCAAAATAAATGATCAGCAGTCTCGGGGAAGGGTCTCTCCTAAGCCATCCGTTCTAGCGCGCGATTGCGTACTGGGCCGTGTCCATGTGCTCACCTCGCAAAAGTGGGCCAGGCCGAATCCAGGTCGTGACCCCGGGACGCCACATCGAACTGGACTTCGTTGAGCTCATAGAGAGAGTTAACGATGTCCACGCTGAGATCGGGCTTCAGGAAGGGACTTCGGGAATAATACCAGTCACTGCAGATTAAACACACGTCAGTTATCAGCTCCGTGTGTAAGACTTGATCGGATACACCTCCACCTGAGAACTAAAGATTCCCCATGTCCCCACTTCACAATCTGTGCGCTTTCTGTGCGTGTTAAGACCTACAAAAAGCCGTCGCCACCTGGGTGCACCACACAACTTTAGATCTCATCGGCCTGGTTTGGTGCCGATCGTATCAATTCCCTAGGAGGAGTAGATCTAAATCCATAGAGTGCATTTTTGCGAACGACCCAAAATAACTGACTTCCTGTTGAGTTGAGCTCAGGACATGCAGCGCGAAAGTTGTTCGGCTCAATGAGCTCTAAATGTGTACAGAGTTTCGTGTGCATACGTGCAAGTGTGTATGAGCTACGCAGACAAATCACATGTAAGAGCCCGAGGGACTCTCAGGCATCCTGAAGCCAGCAGATTCCAACCTGTCGGCCAATTTCCATGAATTTTTGAGCATGTTAAGAAAAGTCCAAAAGGGTGGAAAAAATAAATAAATAACCCTTAGGAAAACAAGAGGGTCTGCGCACCCTATAGTGCTTGGGCCCTAATAATAATAATAATAATAATAATAATAATAATAATAATTTTGTCTGGATTTCATCCACATGAACATGTTTTGAGACCTATTATCAATATTCCTGTACATACTGTAAGTAGAAGTACTCTTCAGATAAAGTTGGATTCACAAGTATAACAGCACTAGACAAATTACATTACCGTCATGTCGAATTCAAACACAAATCGCATTAAAACACTGATGCATTTGGTTTACGCTGTTTATGTCGCAGTGCTGTTCTCATGAATTCTCTCAACTCATTCTCATTTAACAGCCTACACATGGACTGACCTAAATGTAATAACCAGATTAAAAATCATGCTATTATATAACAAAAAAGAGTCTCCAGGATCAGTGCTTTTTAGAATTGTTATAGAAATTCCCAAAGGAAACACTACGAAACAGCTTTAATGCATGTCGAACTAGGATCCTGTAACTACATAAACAGATGTAAAAACAAATCTGATTCATTTATTTATTTATTTGCAATGAAATGTCAAATCTGAGGTTCAGAGTTTCTTCGTATTTGGTTTGTTTCCTCTTGTGTGCACTCGAGCTGGCACAGAATCCCCTCCAAGTTGAAGTCAATACTGATGAAAATGAACATTTCCTCTTTTTTCCCCAATATTTCAACATTCTAAAGTGTTTTGTTTGTTTTAAATAAATAAATAAAAAAACTCCCAGATTTTGAATGTGGTTTCAGACCTTTGGACCACACAGTATACTACATAAGGTTTAAATGTTGTTAAGGGGTCGCTACAGCGAGCAACCCGATCTGCACAACAGCGTGGCCCGGGTTTTATGCCCCGGATGTCCGTCCTGATGCAACGCTCCCATTAATAATCCGGGCTTGAACCCAGTGGCTTATGGAATAAAATCACTGTCAAAAATAATCGTGCGTAAAAAATAAAAAAAATTGTGTGTAATTCTGTGTTTTGTCCGAGTTGGATTCCAAAATCTACGACCTCGACAGCTTACAGATACGATATTTTGTGTGTTTGTTACAGTACAACTCTGAAATATACGACTCTGACCGCTTACAGACACAAAACCCGTTTTTACACCTCCTCTGTTACATGGACGAATTGCGAAATTACGCCCATGAATGTAGTGTGTTAGACCGCTGTCAGAAATACGTCATCAAGGCCACATGCACAGGCCTTACCATCCGAGGGAAGAGGAATCGATTCGGCCACCGTTTTAAACCACCGGCGGCAAAAAGGCGGATCAGCAGGCGAGCGCGCTCTCATCGTCTCTGTTACGTTTTTTTCCCCCACAGATTCTTACATGTTTAAGAGAAGGAAAATTAGAGAAATGTTTTAACTATAGCAAGTAAGATTTTAGGAGTTTAAAACAGTGACGGGGGGCATGTGCCGAATCGATTCCTCTTCCCTCGGATAGTAACGTCTGTGCATGTGGCCTTGATGACGTATTTTTGACAGCGGTCTAACACACTACATTTTTGGAATCCAACTCAGACAAAACACAACAAAACACACAAAATCTTTTTTTTTATTTTTACGCACGATTATTTTTGACAGTGCAGCTGGGGTTTGGGCATTGAGTGGGAATTGAATCCTGCAAAACGGAATCAATTTTTGTCTCCATCTCTAACAGCTCCTCTACAGCTCAACAGTTTGGGATCACTTGCAAATTTCTTTGTTTTTGTTTATGTCTTTGTTTATTTATTTTCTACTTTCTACAACAATACTTTTTTCAAAACTATGAAAAGACACATGGAAAAAGGTAGGTATGTAACAACAAGAACAACAACCATCAGTTGTTGTTCCTCATGGGAGGAAAGAAAACTTCCACTGGGCCCTACTGGGCCTTTATATAAATATTTTCATGCTGAATTTTAAACACAATCATGTTTTCACAATAAACACAAGGTATTTAAATTGTATTTAAATGGCTGACCTTTTTTAAAGCCATATTTGGTTGAAACTTATTAATATTTAAAATCAGTGACAACCTCCCGAAAAAACAAAGCAAAACAAAAAAAGGCAGTATAATCTAGAATCAGCCGTAGAAGAACTGAACTTGAGGTTACATGCGCGACAGAACGCACTTCCCGAATCGATCCTCACACGCGTACTCGGTTGCTTGCGCACCACCACGCACATGTACCTATTATTCTAGCGATGCGTGGAAAGGGCAGCTTCCACTCCCAGTACGGTTCTGATAAAACAGGGAAACAGTTTTAAAGAAGTACAACTCGACACGGGAAGAGAGATTTTCGTAGGTAAAACAATGAAAGTGATCGTTTGTGCAAACCTGATCATTTACAGGAACACGAAACAGCGGTACGGCCAAAAATAAGTGTTGAACAGAACGACACACGAGTCACGTGAAGGGAGCGTACAGAACTGTATGTGCATGTTATATACTGTACACAGGTGCGGCAGTGATAAATGAATGACCACTCAGAAGTCCAGCTCGAGCGTGTTTACCTGGTGACCCTTTGGTTCATGAGGCACTGCTGGAGCGTGTCCGCTAAGCGCTGGTGCACCAGAGAGTAGCGGATAAATGCTCGGCCCTTCCCGAGCGACGTCTTCAGCTGAGAAAGAGACGCACACACAAACAGTGTTGTACTTACAAGCCGGATCACAAACGACATCCTGGGCGCTGAAATAAAAAGGTTCGACTGAGATCGTATTAAAACACTGATGCATCTGGTTTACACTGTTTATGTCGCTGCGCTGACCGGCGAATGCACTCGTTCTAATATTTTCTCATTTCCATAGTAACAGCCTACACGTGAATTAAAGAATTCAGATTAAAAAATATGCTGTTCTACAACGAGAATGGTTAATTCGATGATATTTTGTGTCATTTTGGAAGGAGTCTCCAGTATCAGTGCTTTCACATTTGATCCTTTTTACAGAGATTTTCAAAGAAAACATTACAAAACAGCTTTAACGCATGTCTAACTAGGACCCTGTAACTACATAAACATATATAAAAAACAAACAAACAAACAAACAAACAAACAGTGCTGTGAAAAAGTATTTGCCCCCTCCTGATCCTCCCCAATCCTCTGATTGCACCCCAAACCCTTTGCCAAATCATGAAATAACTGTGATTAACAACATTTCTTTTGTAAAGCCGAGTTAAATTTCTCTTGCCACACCCAGGTGTGGAATCGAACCAGACCTGCAGAATCAAAAAATCACTTAAATAGAACGTGTGAAAATGCAGCACGCTAAAAGTCCTCAAAAAGCAACACATCATTTCTGGAACAGATGAGAAAGTAATTGACATGTACCAGTCTGGAGAAGGGTTACAAAGTGATTTCTAAGGCTTTGGCACTCAAGCAAACCACGGTGAGAGGCAATTAGCCAACAGCTAAAGGCAAAAAAAATTGCATCAATGAGAGAGTTACAAGGTGAAAGCCACTGCCGACCAAAAAGGAACACAAAGGCTCGTTTCATATTTGCTAAAAAAATAAAAAATAAAAAATAAAACATTTTCATAATTACGTTTTTCACACAGGACCAGGCAGCTTTTTTCCTTAATAAATGAAATTATCATTAAAAAACTGCATTTTGTATTTACTCAGATTATCCTTGTTTTATATGAAAATTAGTTTGATGGTTAGAATAATTTAAATGTGACAAATATGCAATATAAAAAAAAAAATCTGCACTTTTTCACAGCACTGTATGCGGTATGTCCTGCTTATTTTCCTGTCGGCTCTGGGGTCGTAACTCAGTTTCACACCACATGACTTCGAGCTGCCGCCGATCGCTGAGAAAAAAAAAGAAACCTTTCAGCTTTTGCAGCTTTAACTCGTTCGACGAATTAAAATCTGATTAAATCTTTTTCTAAACGCGAAAACAACAGATTTAAGTTAAAATTATCGTGAAACAAATATAGGTGATGTATGGGAGAAGTTAATATTTAATAAAGTAGATATTACATACTAGAAACTTTCCCCAGTGAGGAAACAAAAAGGAGGAAGTGTGTATTATTAAACACATTCATATTAAAGAAAGTGAAAAAAAAAAAAAAGAAAATCGCAACATTGGGAAATCTCTAGATTTGAACAACAACAATAAGGAAGGTCGTGTCATATCTAATGTGCTGCACACGGTCCATTTTGCACCAAAGCATTATTTGTAAAAACTAAATATATTATAAATCATACTGCTTTTATTGCACATTGCAAAGTTTAAACCAAAGAGTTGACCTGAGCGCAAATCGCTAATTTTATTTATTTATTTATTTAAACAGTCGTAAGCATTTTGTAAGGTTTCATGCCATTGAAAAAGTTTTCAAGATGGAGAAAACGAGCTGAGTTTAAATTTCTGTTTAAGTAACTTCAAGTGAAGGAAAAAAAATTATGCTGGTTAAGAGATTTTAGGTGCAAAAAAAAAAAAAAAAAAAAAAAAACATGTTTCATAAATATTCAACAACTAAACGTGAGGGGGTGGAAAGTAATTATTTTATATATATTATACACACACATGGTTGCTTGTACTGCAAATATTCTGTTCTGTAATTAAATGTTTACACGACTGAACCTGACATTTCAAGAAATGCCGCTTTGTATCATTAAATAAGGAAGAACCGATATTTATTTCGCTTTGACCTTTGTGTTTAAACAAATCCACCCAACGTGGAACCATGATAAACAAAGACTGGAGCTGGCGAGGCTAATCTGCATGTCTTCTTTAGTACTGTCCTCCTGACGCACTGATTTAGCGTCGCTTGGATGCGACACCCCGACCCACGGAACAGAATCGGTGAATGAACAGGTGCTACCTCAGCGATGGATCTGACGAAGCGAATGCCGTCGTTGGCGCCTTTGATTTTGGCCAGACAGTCGCTAAAGTAGTCCCAGTAATCCTTCCTCGTGCCCAGAAACGTAGTCTTGTCCTTCTGGTCGAACTGTGTGAAAGGATAAAGCGTAGCTTTAACGCCTAAAAACAAGAATAAGAACAAAGTTGGAGATTAAAACATTGGACGGTCCTGAGGACAAACCTGAAGCAGGTACTCTAACTTGTAGGAGAACTTTTGCAGGTTGGTGCTGTCGTCTGTGATCGGCTCCCCGGTCTCGTTGTACTCCCTGGTGAGCTCTGACACTGCATCTGGTGAAAAAAAAAAATTAAAATGTTGGACAGGATCACCAAGAGATCAGTTTATCTCAGTTCATAATTATAATGGAAGGAGAGCGAGTCCCAGGAACACCGCAGGAACACAGCACAGGATGGATTACAGTTAGATTGAGCTGGGTTATGAAACGTCTGGTGATTAACTCCAACGCCAAAATCGATTAAAAAACTATTTCTAGTTTGTCTGGTTTTCAGGTTGATGGGCCGTGACCGGTGATCGATCGATCAGCTTCAGATATGAAAGATTTTGTGCTAAGCAGAGAAGTTTCTGAGTGCTACATTATCAAATAACGCATGTGGTTAAAAGCCTCCGATCTGTTTAGAATTAGTCGCAAACCTAATTACTCATTACACTCACCACGAGTACTAATCAGACGAAAATTGGGTCTTGTGATGATATGGTATCAGGAGGTGACTGGTGATTCCCTTTCCGAACGCTAGGGTACCACAAACACGTTTACACACTCGCTCACTCAGCTCATTATAGGTATGTTTTTTTTCTTGTTTGCATGGTGAGGAGAACCCAGAAGACACCCATCAACACCAACATTGCCCATCACTTTGACCGATTTTAGCGCGCTGAATCGATCTCAAAACAGATGCAATACGGCGGCCGTTCAAAACTCCAGTAAGAGCATTAAGTAGCATCATGCCTGAGCCCATCACGTTCTTCTGCCAAGCCCCTACGACTCATTCAGACTCCACCCTCTTCTTCGTTCTGTACTATCCTCGCACATGTACTGTACTGTATACTCTGGAGGGAACATTGTCCTTCCTCTCTCTCAGGCTGAGACCTTATGATACAACTCAAAGATCACAGGTGGACCCGGGTGAGTTTTACAGGCATCTACATCATACACATCCATCAACACGAGCACGGATGTACTTCCACTTTCTCTTTTATTACTTGCACACACACACACACACACACACACACACACACACACACACACACACACACACACAGTACCATGAAGATCTCTGATAATCCTCTGAAGCTGGCCCTCTCCGGCCATGGCCATGGTCCTGCTCGGTCTCTTACACCTGGGTCAAGAGGTCATGTGTCAGGTGCTGAACAGGGAACTGGGGGGGAAAAAACACACACACACACACACACACACACACACACACACACACATAAAAGGTTGCTTATGTTTAAAGTTTTTTTTCCAAGCAGAACTTTGAATATTTATTTATTTTTAAAAAGACATTTATAAATAAATAAAAGAAGGATAATTTAGTTTCTATTTCATCCATGAGTGAGAGTATCAAGTTGTAAGAACAAAATAACAGCTTGATAAGTCAAGATCATAACAAGAAAGACTAATACAAGAAGAGTTTGATGTATACACTATATATATATATATATATATATTAATTTTTTTATTTATTTTATGAATTATAAATTGTGCAGTGCATCTCAGACTTACTTAAACGTTACGACTTACAAGTGAACACATTGTAAACAGGCATTTTTATTTACAAACAAACAAACAGAAATAAGTAAACAATGTCAGAAAAGTCAAATATGACTCAGGAGTCGTCGGTAAATTATGAAATTACGACTTGTCAGGATAAAAAACACGTGTGTTAGTGTTAAAGACTTAATTCTTATAAAGATATTATTTCTGCTTGTTTTTGCAGATTGACATTTATTTCCATAAACAAACACTGACCTAAATACATCCAAAACAGCATTAAAACACTGAGTGTTTACAGGTTAACGAATCCTAATTCTCCGGAAGGTTTATTAACTAAATACAGATTGCACCGTGAGTGGGGGAAAAACAGGCATGTTTAAAGTTTAAAGTTGAAAGTTTGACAAACTTGCACATACTTTAGAGATCCCGAGCCTGTGCGATGTTTACTAGGGGGTGAACAAACTTGCTACAGTGAGTCCTCGCAAACTGTTTGATTGACAGGTCAAAGGTAAACCTTATTACACGCTCGGGGATTAAATATTGATTAATACACTACATTGCGTTTTTGTAATGTTTTACAAAATGTTTTATTGACATGTATAACTGTAGGAAATATAGCTAAAATACTTACATCTTTCTTATTTCACAATTGGACGTCACGCCCACTCGCGGGTCCCGACCAATAGGATAAGGCCAAAGCAGGCTTGGTTGCGCTGAACAGCTGAACGCGGCGGTTACTGTTGTTAAATGTAATGGAAATTCACACACTTTCTCTGTTGGTGTCTCGACAATCAGATTTAATCAATGAAAATATGTGATTTTTCCCTGTTATATAGTTGCTTTAGTTATATATATATATATATATATATAGTTTATTTTTTAATTATTTATATTTCTGTTTATTTGCTGGTTGTCTATTGTTATTTATTTACATATTATTTGTTAAGTTTTCTTATGCTGTACATCTTCTATTTGACTGTGGATATTTAATTATATAATAAAATTCTATACTCTTGAATCTTGTACTTTAATTTTTTCAATATTATGATTGTAATTTTTGTTATTAAACAAACAAACAAACAAAAAAAAAACATTGTTATTGTTATAACTTCTCACCTCACAAAATGCTCATTTGTAACAATGTAAGAAATTCCGGTGTGAAATAAATCTGTTTCTCCTGAGATGGTTTGACAGTAAAATTCTGATGATAAATCTGGCATTAGGTTGACATTAGAGCAGTTCCTAACGCTTTAGGGTCTTCCGGCACCTTCTAGAGAATTTCCTCTGGTTTCATTGATCTCGTTAAGAGTCACTTTTGAGATTATACGATCTAAATTACTTTTAGATGGAATCGATTTAACAGACGAAAAATGCACTAATAAACACATTCGCCGGATTTTTCAATCTCAAAGAAAAATTGCTCCTGGCGGGAAATTTTATTAGCGATCTTACATTCAAGATATCGACTGACATAAAGCCTGACTTATACCTAATAAATACTGCATCTCCAACAAAGCTAAAGCTTGTCATTTCAAGATATTTCACAAGGTTTACCCTGTGAACTGTTTTTTTTTTTTAAGTTTAAAAGCTGTATTTTATTGCAACCAGATATCTGTACATTTGTATATCCAGATATCTCCTATATTTGTTTTAGATTTATTTATTTATTTATTTATTTAAGTGCAACGTTTACTCTTCTATTATTGCAAGGAATTCAAATTTCCATCTTTCTAACTTCTTATTCTCTCTCATTTTCCTTTTTTTTTTAGGTGTACATAACAAATAAAACTTGAATTTGAAAACACTGTACATATTATTTTAAGGGATGCACATTTCTTCCAAGTAAATTGTTTTACCAGTGCCCCAGAGGAAACCTGGAGTAGCTGGAAGAAATCAGTAATTTTGGTTATTTTGTTTCCGGTTTTGTTATTAAAGCCCGAGCACTATGACATCAGCACAATGATGACATGACAATGATGTCATCACCATCACTCTGTTTTGCGCTTTCGTCAATTCTGTTATAATAGCGCTGGTGTCACGCAGGTTGGAATCTGCTGCCATTAGGACAGCTGGCGAGTCTGGCCTAACCACACACACACACACACACACACTACCTACAGAAACGATGACTAGCCCAAGCGCCTGTGCCATTACAATCGCCCCCAAACCACTGAGAATGCAAAAATGCCTTAAATTTAGGCTGAAAATGACTAATAACTTCCTGGGTGACATCATATTTAGTGACATCATCTTGAGTGACATCGGCACCCGGGGCTTTTTGGACAGCTCTTCATGCGCAGAAGGCACACCGGTTGTATGTTGCGCACAGCTGGCGATGCCGCAGGTGCTTGGGCCGATGATCGCCACCAGGCGAACCAGAATGACACGCCCAGTTGGGACGATACCTGAAACTTATGCCATATTTAGTGACATCAGCTTCGGTGGCTGCTCTTAGGCACACAGGTAGTGTAGTGTACCCAGGCCATGGATTGAAATCTTTCAGTTGCAAGGTCCTGTTCCTCAAGTCAAGTCAAGTCAAGTAGGCTTTATTGTCATTCCAACCATATACAGTTCAGTACACAGTGAAACGAAACAAGGTGCTACATGCATGCAAACGACATAAGTTAACAACATAAATTCGCAACGCAGATTTTACATTTTTAAGTTAACCTAAAGCTATCAATTTTTGTACAAGAAGAGACAACACTAGACAACAGACAACAAAGTGCAAGTGCAATAGTGCAAACAAGAGCTACATGATAACACAACAACGTAACGCGTTTCAGTACTGAAATGCCTTTTTTTTTTGTGATGAGGTAGTGAGAAAAACAGCAGTAAACAATTGACATTGTGTCAAAAATATTTTTGTGCAAATAGCAGTGTGAGATAACTATTGTGCAAATATTGCAAATAGTAGATCAGGTAGCTGGGTATGAATAAATGAAGATGGTTGTAGATCAGTGTGATTGTGCATGTGTGTGTTTATCAGTTCAGTCCGGTGGTGGAAGCTGTGTCTTTCTCAGCCTTCTCAGGAAGAAGAGACGTTGTTGGGCTTTCCTGTGCAGAGAGCTGGTGTTGCGGGACCAGGTGAGGTTCTCCTCCAGGTGGACGCCCAGGAATTTTGTGCTCTTGACGAGCTCCACAGAAGAGCCGTCGCTGCTGAGCGGAGCGTGATCGCTCCGTGTCCTCCTGAAGTCGACAACCATCTCTTTTGTCTTTTCGACGTTCAGAGACAGGTTGTTGTCTTTACACCAGTGTTAACCTCTGCACTTCCTCTCTGTAGGCTGACTCGTCGTTCTTGCTGATGAGATCCACCACGGCCGTGTCATCAGCGAACTTGATGATATGATTGGAGCCGTGTGTCGCTACACAATCATGAGTCAGCAGCGTGAACAGCAGGGGACTGAGCACGCAGCCCTGGGGGACTCAAGAAGGCATGTGCACAAGCAAGTCTGACGTTTGCCACAAGTGCTGTGGTCAGATCAAACCAAAATTGAGCTCTTTGGCATCAGGTCGACTCACTGTGTTTGGAAGAAGAAAAATGCTGTATATGACCCTAAGAACACCATCACTACACTCAAGCATGGAAATGGAAACATCATGCTTTGGGGCTGTTTCTCTGCTAAAGGTACAGGACGACTTTGCCGTGTTAAGGGCCCATGGGCGGGGCAATGCATTTCTAAAATTCTGGATGAGAACCTCCTGGAGATGGGTTGTGGATGGATTTTTCAGCATGGCAATGACCTAAAATATACCGCCAAGGAGTGTCTCAAGAAGAAGCACATTAAAAGTCATGGAGTTGCCTAGCCAGAAACCATAAGGATGTAGAGAAGATCTGGAAAGAATAGTGCACCAAAATCCCTCCAGGTGTGCAGACCTGGTAACCAGCTTCAAGAAACGTTTTACCTCTGTGCTTGCCAACAAGGGTTTCTCCACCAAGTCATGTTCTTCTTCATGTGCTTTTTCTGGATTTTTCACTGATATTCTGTCTCTATTTTTTATTAAATACATTATAGACTCTTCAGTTCTTCGTAAGTAGGCAAACTTACAAAATCTGCAGGGGATCAAACAGTTATTTCCCACCCTGTATTTAACCATAACTGATCCAGTGAGGAGCTTCTCATCTCTTAAACAACCATGTCAGAAGATATACAGTATCAAGATGTTACTCTGTTTCAAAAGGGTCAAATTATTGTCCTGCATCAAGCAAAGAAAACAACTAAGGAGATTGCTTAAGGTACTAATATTGGGTCTGTAGACCTGTAAGGAACTGTAAAGCGTATTCTTAAGACCTGGAATGATAAGCTGGTGAACCATCATGTTCAAGGAGGAAATGTGGTCGGAAAAACATCCTAAATGAGCGTGATGGGAGAATCTCCTAAATGCTTGGTGCTCATTGTCCAAGCCTGTGGAGGCAGTGTTGTGATCTGGGGTTGCTTCAGTTGGTCACGTCTAGGCTCAGCAATGTTACAGGATGTGCCCCAAAAATGAGGTCAGCTGACGACCTAAATGTACTGAATGACCAGAGTATCACATCAATGGATTATTTCTTGTATATAGAAATATATATATTCCAAGGTGACGGTTCAGGCATCATGAGACACCATTTTCACACATGGATTGGCCAGATCTTAACCTTGTTGAAAAGCTTCGTGCTGTGCTGGAGAAAAAACATGCTCTTACCTGGACCTTGTATGGACATACGTGTGTTAATGTGCAGCAAGGTGGACTATTAGCGTATAACAGAACAGTAATTTGGACCAATGACACTGTTTAATGATTCATAAACAGAGCACTGTACTTTTTATCCTTTTATATTTTACATTCACGGTCCCCAGACAGGTTAGTTCCTTTTAACACTTATAATAGGTGGGTTTTTTTTCTCTCTCTTTTAATGTAAGACAAAAAAATATATATTGTTAATTATTTTATTTTATTTAAACCTGGAATGCGCAAAAGACTCTAAAGTGTCCCTATCACTTGAAAACTGAAAAGAAAAACTTACTGACTGATATTTTTGCGTCGTCTGAATAAATAAATAATGATAAAAAATAAAAAAAAACTACACACACTATTATTTAACATATTTTACTTCCTTATTGCTTAACAAGAACATCAGGTGGGTCAACTGGGCTGAGGCTAAGGGAGGGAGCACACAAATGCGCATAAAAACACAACACACTCCTGTTCAGTCCAGTGTGGTCGATTTTTTTTTTTTTCCCCATTTAGTGCTTTAAAATTGTACTTAATTTTATTAATTTATATTTTGGTCAGAGTTGCTTTTCGCATTATAAAGAGGGCTATTGTATGTTTTATTATTATTATTATTATTATTATTATTATTATTATTATTATTCATTTCTTGGATTTCCAAGGGGAAAAAAAATCAGCCATTGAACCAAACTGGAGCAAAATGGGTAATTAAAGCCATTTTACTATATAAATCGAATAATTTCATCTGTATATGGTCAGCTGTAACTGATCGTGCATTGTGTCAGGTCGTGGACAATGTAAAGATAACAGAACAATAAGTTCCTTTTATGCGTGTGAAGCCTACTGTAACAGGTTTATCCTTTAGGGAAGCAAAACAGAGAATTTGTTTAAAAATGTCTCCAATTTCATAATGTTTTTGCTTTACAGAAAACGATACTGAATACGACTATGTTCACGAGGATGACATCGAGGACGGAGGACTGTGTCAGAAGGACGACGTGGCCAAGATCGGCTCCATCGTCGTCCCGCTATTCTTCGGCATCGTGGTTTTGCTCAGTCTCGTTGGTAACAGTTTGGTTCTTGCAATTCTTGCGCTTTATGAGAATCTCAAATCGTTGACCAACATCTTCATCCTCAACCTGGCGCTGTCGGACCTGCTGTTCACTGTCGGATTGCCGTTCTGGGCTTGTTACCACATCTGGGGTTGGACTCTCGGAGAACCAGCGTGCCAAGCCGTAAACTTTCTCTTCTACGCCGGGTTTTACAGCAGCATCGTGTTCCTGGTGATGATGACCGTCCAGCGCTACATGGCTGTAGTGCACCCTCTCTCGGACTGGGAAAGAGGACAGGGCTTCGCACTGATCCCCTCCCTCGCTTGGGTGGTGAGCATCGCAGCGGCGCTGCCGGCCCCGATAACGAGCAAAGTCCACGGCGACCCGGGAGGCCTTCAAAAATTTTACTGTGAGTACAAAAGCACCGGCGCACATTTAACCATTACGTACGAACAGAACTGCTTTTTTCTTTGCGCCTTCCTGGTCATGGGTTTCTGCTACATAAGAATCCTGCAGACCATCTTCAAGACAAGAACGAACAAGAGACACCGCACGATCAGACTCATCTTCTGCATCGTAGTCGTGTTCTATGTCGGCTGGGGTCCTTATAACCTGGTGATTTTTCTGCACACCTTTACTCGTCATGGGAATCCATATTTCACAAACTGTAACGTCACACATTATCTCGACTACGCCGAATACGGCTGCAAGCTGCTGGCGTTTTCACACTGCTGCCTTAATCCCATCTTCTATGTTTTCGTCGGCGTGAAATTCAGAAATCATCTAAAGGGGGTCCTGCGGAAGATCTTTCAAACCCCGCCGAACACGGACATGCAACGACCCCGAACTGGCACCATCCTGTCTCACGGCTCCATGGGCTCGAATGGGAACAGCAAAGCCATGTACACAACTGTCTGAGTCTGTGTCAAGGATGGAAATGTTAAGATGTGTTCTTCGATTAGATTAAGTTTTGAAACAAAGCGGTAGAGATGCAACACAGACTGTACTTAATAAAAATAAAAAAAACAACCCTGATGTATAAACATGATGTATCGGTTTATTATTTCTTATTATAGATTGGATATACTGTAGATGTAATCTTACACCCTTTACTTTTTTTTGTTGCATGGAATACAATTTTTTACAATGTTTAATTTCTATTTCTATGTGCAATGCCAGCTGAAGAGAGATTTCCTCTGTAAATAAATTTGACTCAATTACTAATTCATAGAGTGATGGTTAGTTTCTTGTGTCTTCCTTTCTATGAAAAGTAATAAAAAGGTTCATCTTTTTTTTTAAATATATATATACAGAAACATCCACCAAACCAGCAATAAGTGACTGTATGAACATCGACAAATCAGTTGGATCGACTGGGTTTCTGGATTCGATACTATATTACACATTGTTGTAAATGCTCAAAATGTCTGTCGTATTTGGGCTAAAATACCTCTTGCTAAAGTCATACATCTCGAGTCCAAAAACAAAAAGGCCCGTTATTCAGAAAGCATCCAATGGCTACAAGGCCAAGCTCTAAGGAGCGACTACTCATGAGTGTTACTTACCGAAAAGACACCCACTCACCGTCTTTACCTCTTAATCCTGTATTCAGGGTGGCGGCGGAGTCTATCCCAGGAGACTTGGGGCACGAGGCAGAGGTACATCCTGGACAGGGTGCCAATTCTTCGCAGGCCCCACATTCACATACTATGGGCAATTTTTTTGGGAACGGCAATTAGCTTAATCTGCATGTCTTTGGACTGTAGGAAGAAACCGGAGTACCCGGAGGAAACCCACCAAGCACGGGGAGAACATGCAAACTCCAGACACACAGAGATGGGAACCGACGCCAGCGGCGACAGGTCCCTCTGAACAGGTTTCAGCCACTCCGAAAATAGACAGGTTGCTCTTGACATTGTGGCACAGGTTTATCCAGGTGCCTCTTACCACCTCTGCTGGTTAGAAGTGGAATGTTGAGTAAGTAGGTACAAGCAAAGGCGAGGTTTTAACAGGGTCCTGCAGTGGGAGTTTGAGTGAATGAGCAGGTGCATATTAACAATGCTGTTTCTCCCTCTTTTTACAGTAAGTGGACTTGGGTTTGTGGGTCAGAATGCGATTTGAATACACAGCCCCAGTTTCCTCATTATTTTATTACATTTAAAATACGCTGCTGTGGAATGAGGAAAACAAACAAGCTTGCGTGCAAACATATGCGACTGTGTTCTCGTCACACTGGTGAAGAACCCGGGAGGACAGCTCAAAGACAGACGTCACATGGATATGAAGTGAGCTACAGACTGAACTGCAATCTAATCTCTTCTACTTTTTCTTCTTCTCCTATGAGCTCCTCCTTAAGCTCCTTCTTTTTGGCCAGGATGACACCAAATGATAATGCCAAGGTGTAGCCAGACATGTGCATCAGTACCACCTTGGAATCTGTGCAGCTCTTCCTATTTGCATTCTGTTGGCTGGTTGTTTATTGATGGCCCGATCATTGGGCAGTGGAGGACCATATAAAGTGGTTGGTAAGGTAGTCTGGCGTCACACGTCCTGCCCCCCCTTTGTTTCCGGCATCACGTTTGGTCGTCATCCTGGTATGTGGGTTAATTTTGGGAGTTGAATTGGGAGCTACACACTGAAGCTCACATTGGCGTATCTTTTATAGGAATGTTTTCTGAGTAAAGGGTTTGTCATATGAGAACTGCTGCTCCCAGTGATTGCCATTTTGTTTTCTTTCCATTTGTTTTGTTTTTGTTTTTACATATATATTATGTCTGTAATAAAACTTTGATTCTTTTGATGCTCCTGCCATTTCCTCATGAACTGCCCTGTGTTGCCTGCAACGAAATTTATTTAATCAAGGTGCCTGGGCTAGACAGGGTGGCGTAATCGGATTTCATCTTAATCCCTCAGTGCTCTACCACAGATGTAAATGGATCCTGCTGTCACAGTTGATCGAACTGACACCAGATGAACATGGCTGATCCATAGCGATATCACCCGTTTACTTATGCCCAGTGACTCCATCACTCCTGCAGACAATGCCTGAGACCAGATGCCGTCCATTCCAGAGATGTTTTTAAAGCATTGGAGCAGCTCATCTGCCAACTGGCAAGCGAAACATCCAAGCTGAACGTCCAGAACACCCTCTATTGGCCTCCGAGTCATAACATACTGAACCACGGACTGAAGGCTCTCCAAGATTATTTCTCACAGACGGCATCTCACGGTGGTTCAGGTGTTCCTGATCTCCATCAATCCAGAGCTGGCTAGATGGGTTACTGCAATAAAAAGTGTGTGAGGTTTGCTTATCTCGGTATATTTGGCGATTTGGAACAGGTGCAGAGACAAGGCCTTGGCTACTCTACTAGATCCCATTGAGGAATTACCTCCAGAGCAGTTCAATCAGGTGGCAATAGATAGTAATAAATGGGCCAACATCTCAATTTAAGTAAGCCAAGACACTGAAAGAAGAGAATCTTTGAGTCAGTTGTTCAGAAAGTCCATTTGGCTAAATTGTCATGGACAAAAGAAGCTCCCAATGGAGACCATCATTTCTCCATACTGTAGATAAAGTTCTTGTATTGATTCCCATCTCAAGCTCAAAATCAGTGGAAGAAGATTACAATAGGGGTTTTTTGCCCAGATGAACACTGTCAATTCATGGTTGATGTACCACCTTGACAGCCCTAATTATTGGAGCCAAACACTAGGTCCTGTGAATGTTGGGGAACCCTAATTTGTTGGGTTCCCAGATGAAGGCCATGCAGAGCAAGATGACATCGGAGGCACCTGAAGGAGCCATTTGTAAGGCTGTGATCTGAACTTTTCTCAACTTCTGTGTGTGTGAATGGTGTAAACGATTAATGCAATTAACAATTAGTGTTAACTGGTAGAAGCTAAAACATTTTACTGTTCTACAATGTTTTAAATATAATTTCAATTATATTAAAAATTATATATGTTTGGTTTCTTTTTTCTACATTGTATGGTAGAAATGTACATTGAATGTATTTCTACATTCAAATTTGAGATTTTATTCAATCCAGAATAGTTCGTAAATGCTTTTGAGAAACCTTAAGAAGATTCGCACCTTCTACTGTATATTTTAACAAGCTGTTAAAAATTAGCTACGAAAATGGGGGTTTGTGGTTCCAGATGATCATCAGTGTCCTATATAAATGTAGGTCATAAACCTGCAGAACCAGACCGTAAACACACCTGATAAACATTTACACGATGTGTCAATATCTATGTGACTGTAGTGTTAATAGAAAATCCATGTGAAAGCTAATCTTGACTTTTATCATTTTATAACCAAGCAAACGTTAATCCTATTTTTATAGAATCGCAGTTCAATTATAAGTCTGGTTTTTTTTTTTTTTTTTTTTTTTACAATTTATTCAGATTATGACGGCTTTCTTAAAGACTTGTGAAAAAAGGAATACACTGTATTAATCCAGCCCCAAAACACAAATGAGTGTTGCAGAGCAAGCTTATTGAGATCTTGAAAATAATCTGTTCTGTAGTGAGAGAAGAATCCAGTTCAGAAGCGATCCCAAATGAAGTCAATACATGATCATTCGTGAAATCAAATTTTGTTTCAGTAAACTAGATTTTGACTGTTTTTACCACAGCAGTCTTTGTGACATGTCAACCATAAAACCATATCGCTCCATTTTCTGGGAAACATTTGAGGGTAGATGATGTATGAATGGTATTTAGCTGAGCACCTCATCAGTCTGATTGACGTCTTTTTTGGTAATTTGGAAGATAATTGGGTTACTAGGTACATACAGTACACAGATCAGTCATAAACTTATGACAGCTGACAGGTGACGTGAATAACAAGGCTGACCCTTGGCCATGGGGTCGAGCCGCTTCTCCCTGATCTCACAGAAAAGCCAGTCATCCACAAAAAAAAAAAAGTTGACGCCGGCCATGACAGAAAGGTATCAAACACCCAGGGCATCCCAGCCTGCTGCACAAGAGTTCAGGGTTGTTGATCCTGGCTTCCAAACTCCCCAAATATCAATACATGGGATTCACTGGACAACTAAGTCTGATCAATGGAGGCCCCACCTGCACCCCACAGCACCCAAAGGGAACCTACACAATACTGGGCATCATGTTTTGCATTGTATCATTATGACTGAACTGTGTATATAAGACACTGAAAAGAGAGAACTGGACTCTTACATACAGTAAGTGAAAGCCTGAAATGTTCGGCTCATACACAGTAATAATGCTGAGTTCCCTTTCTTTGGTTTTGTTTTTTAATTTGAGTATTTGTGCCTAATTTTACAGCAGTTTGGCCAACGTCAGCTGAGTTTTTCTTTTTTTACTTTTTACTTAAACGTGATCTCGACAGAGTATATGAACTTTTTGTTCATTGCTTTTTGAAAACAACACAAATATTCTCTCTCTCTCTCTCTCTCTGAAGCGTAGCCAACTTTCTTTATGTCAGGGATCACCCCTAGAGGGTGCCAAAGCGCCCACAGACTCCATTTTGTGTTTTGTTTCCATTTGTAGTTGTGTGTAAAACTCCATGTCCCAGAATGCACCTCAGTCAGGTGATGTGGCGCTCACCTGAACTGAGGTTGCTAATTAGTGTTTTTGTTATAAATGTTCCTGAGTTCAGTTTAGTCTTGTCTTGCATCTGTTCGTTTTGGGTTACTGTTTGTTCTGTGTTCATCTAAGGTTCCTGTTTGTTTTGGTATGTTGTTTGGCTCCCTGTTCTCCTCTGTTCTCCCTGTTCTCCGTGTTCTCCGTGTTCTCCCTGTTCTCCCTAGCTCCATGTTCTCCCTGTTCTCCGTGTTCTCCCTGTTCTCCGTGTTCTCCTAGTCTGTCTGTCTCTGTCAGTTTGTAATGTCTAGTTCAGTGTAGCTCCATGTTTAGGTTATTCTGGTTTAAGTTCATGTTCTGTTCCGATTGTTCCCTGTTTTGTTTTTAATAAACCCTTTTGATCACCTTCACCTCTGCTATCATGCCTATCCTTCATCCGGCAAACAGTACCCGTTACAGAATGCAAGACCCAAAAAGTAGTATAGCAGAGGAGCCTCCCCTGGGAATTTTTGGGGGGGGGGGCGGCTATGACCGTGACGCCAGGGCAAGCGACATTCGTGGGAAGTCGGCTTGCCCTTCGGCGGAACTACTTGGAGCAGGCTGGAGCGAGTGAAGCAACTGCCGGCGGAGCGCCTCGGAAGGAGTCTGTGTCTCCTCAAAAGGAGGAGAGCGAGGAGCATCAACAGCAGAGGCTAGTGCTCCAAAAGCTGGCAGGTCAGATCATCCAACAGATCAATGTGTGCAGGTCCACGAATGATCAAGAAGGGATGCAAGCCCTGCTGGAGATGGGCGCACTGCTCCAGAACCAGCCCTGTTCTCCGTGTTCTCCTAGTCTGTCCGTCTCTGTCAGTTTGTAATGTCTAGTTCAGTGTAGCTCCATGTTTAGGTTATTCTGGTTTAAGTTCATGTTCTGTTCCGATTGTTCCCTGTTTTGTCTTTAATAAACCCTTTTGATCACCTTCACCTCTGCTATCATGCCTATCCTTCATCCGGCCATTTGCTGGTTTCTTTTCTTACTTTCTTATCTCTATATTGTCAGATCTACTCTTACTGATGTAAAGTAGAAAATGAAATGAAATAGTTGGAAAGCTTCATCATAGCGTTTTTCTTTTTGTAGGATTAGATATGTCAGCAAAAAAAAAAAAAAAGAAGCAACTTCCCCTTTTTAGCAACTACGTATAAAGCACATACAGTACAAGTAGTCTCACACGGCACACTGCTGCTCAGGAGTGATTTACAAAGTGAATGTTCTCCACTTTTCCCACTAAATGTCATTGATTTAACTGTACATTTTTTCCGGTGGTTCATCCATCAAACATAATTTTTTCGACTCTTCACTGGAAGAGGAACAAATGGATTCTGAAGGTCTGTACAAAAAACACTTTTTGAAATGGGTTTATATATAATGTATAGATTTTTTTAAATCTATGTATTATTTATTTAATTTTTTATGTATTATTTACAGCACTTGGATCCTTGTGTTACTTTACTTTTGATGCAATTCCAGACATTTCTTTTTAAATGATAAGTTTCATTTCTTCAGCTAAGAGAAGACAGCACAATGCAGAAACTGAGATGAATAAGGATATGTTTAATCACACTTTTTTCCTTTTTACAGTTGAATATTTTTTTGACTATAAGGATCCCAGTACTCTTATTGATGAGGTGTGTCACAAGGAACAAGTGGCCGAAATCGGATCCATCGTCATCCCGCTATTCTTCGGCATCGTTGTTGTCCTCAGTCTCATTGGTAACAGTTTGGTCCTGGCGATTCTTGCATATTATGAGAATCTCAAATCGTTGACCAACATCTTCATCCTCAACCTGGCGCTGTCGGACCTGCTGTTCACTGTCGGATTGCCGTTCTGGGCTTGTTACCACATCTGGGGTTGGACTCTCGGAGAACCAGCGTGCCAAGCCGTCTGCTTCATCTTCTACGCCGGGTTTTACAGCAGCATCATTTTCCTGGTGCTGATGACCATCCAGCGCTACATAGCTGTAGTGCACCCTCTCTCGGACTGGGAAAGAGGACAGGGCTTCGCACTGATCCCCTACCTCGCCTGGGCGCTGAGCATTGCGGCGGCGTTGCCGGCTCCATTCTTCAGCTCCGTCATGTCTGACCCAGCAAACCCTTCCCAACTCTACTGCGAGTACAATTCCACCGAGGCAGAACTCGCGCTCACGTACGAGCAGAACGGCTTTTTCATCCTCACCTTTGCGATCATGGGCTTCTGTTACGCGAACATTCTCCGGACTATCTTCAAGGCGAAAACGAACAAGAGACACCGGACTATCCGGCTCATCTTCACGATCGTGGTCGTCTTCTATCTCGGCTGGGCTCCTTATAACCTGGTGATTTTTTTACAAACCTTCACCCACCTCGAGTTCGAGTTTTTCACACGCTGCGAAGTCACGAAACATCTGGACTACGCCGAATACGTCTGTAAGCTGTTGGCGTTTTCACACTGCTGCCTCAATCCCGTGTTTTATGTTTTCGTCGGGGTGAAATTCAGGAATTATCTAAAGGAGATCCTGCAGAAAATTTTTCAAAGGCCACCCTTCACGGGTGCGCCCCAAACACGAACCGCTCAAGCACAGTCCATGGGCTCCATGTACTGATACTGCAACAACCATGGAAGCAGTTATTGAGCTGTCCGATTCAGTATGAACAAGTCTGTTCAAGGTTTCTTTTTTTTGTTGGACAAACTTTGTCGGATGAACAGCTTGAAATGTAATACTGAAGAGATTGTCGTGTTCCTGAAAACTGTTTATAGTATTTATATGTAGAGGTGCAAAGTCCTTTAGCTGTATGTTGTGCTTTACCTGAGCGGTTTTTTTTTTTTTTTTTTTTTTTTTGTGTACAGGTCTTTTCTAATAAAAGTATAAAAAGTACAATGTGTATGCTGTTTCTCTATTAAAGATGATGATTGATTCAGTGGAAGAAGGAAGTTCGTCAGTAGATTAATATAAACAATAGTTTATATTAAAATAAATATTACAGTACAATGACCGTAATATTCACACTGGGTTTACTTTCTGTATGTTCACGTCACTGTTGATGCCAGGAACGATTGTGACACAATTTAGAACAAGACCTGGAAAAAAGATGTTCCTATTGTGTCTGCTGGTGTATTTTGTTGACATTAAACTCCAATACATTTACAGTAAAAAAGCCCACACACACACACACACACGTCTATACAGTGTGAGAAAAAAAACAAAACAATCAAAACAATGGTTTTGTCATTTCTCATCCAAAAGTTTTTTTTTTTTTTTTTTTAAACCACATAACAGGTAAGTAAGATGTTTGAGGTTCATCAACACTTCAGTAGATTAAAAAAAACATACCGTAAATCTACTTTCATTATTGATGTTTGTTCAGATTTCAAAGAGATGTTTTTTTTTTTTCTTTTTTAGAAGGTAAAATCAGGACTGGAGGCTGTTATTGAGAAAAGTAAATGAATTCTTGCCTCAAAAGGTACCTGATAAACACACACCTTTTAGAGCTTAACCTTTACAGATTCCTTTATGACTGTATATATGTACAGTGCAAAAGGTTTAAGCCTCATATTTTTGTACAAATTGTGTTATAGATGCTTATCGTGTCTGCATTATAGAAAAATATTTAATAAATAAATAACCTTAAAGAAGAATGTTTGCATGCCTGTTCATAACGCAACATATTACATGACAGACCAGTTTCAGATATAAGAATAAAATAAAATAATCTAGGTTACCAGAAAAACTCATTCTCCAGCACACACAGTAAAACCAACCAGCTGTTTTACTTATAGTACTGTGGCAGATAAAAAAAAAAAAAAAAAAAAATTTGGCATAAGCAAAGATGCCTTTAAAAACATTTATAAATAAAAGTAACCTCTATAAAGAGCCCTATAGAGTAATAAAATGAACACAGTCGATATTTGGTGTGAAAACTCTTTGCTTGAAAGAAACCTGTAGTGTCTGATACAGATGTGTGCAGTTTCAGCTGTTACTGAGTGCTGGAGAAAGTCACCACTTCTCTTCTGAAAACCATTGGCATGCAGATATTTTTCTGTAATTCTACTCATTTAGAATTTTTTAAAGTTATGTTTGGAAATAGCGAATGGTTTTGTACATAATAATGCAGACATGATAAACATACTGTATAGAACAACATTTGTACTAAAGGTAATTATATTGCCCACGATTTTTGTACAATACTGTACATTTGAAGACGTTATGTTTTGGTGTGTAGCGATACTCTCTTTTAGCGCACAGCACATCCTGCTCTGTCCGTTCGGTTCTCCATTATCGATTATCATTAAGTTCAAAACTCGACCAGAAAACTCTCTCTTTCTAGTGTTCTCTGATCTACGTTTAAAAAACTAGTCGTCAAACTACAGCTCAAGTTTTTCGTACGTTGTTCAGCTCTACTGTTGTTTTTATTTCAAGTACAACAAAATAAAGAAAGAAAACTATTTAGTTTCCACTAAACTCCTATTCTATAATATGATAACACAGAAAAAAGAATAAAAAAAAAAAAAAAAAGTTATGCTTGTTTGGCCTGTGCAACTTCATGCAGTCATCACTGATACTGAAACCATTTTTACGATTCAAGTACAAATACTACATCTTCAGGATAAACTCCGTCATAAAATATACTTCTTTATACACTGATTAAAATCTTTTATAATTATATACATATAAAATTAACCTCTGACCAGACAGTTCAGGTCAGTTAAAAAAAAAAAAGTCCTAATAAAAGATTCATCCATTTCAGGATACTTGCAGTGTTGTGGAAGCTACCGTGTCCGGACCAGCGAGGCGATATAAACCCACACGGAGAGTACGTTACTGGGGTACGGGTGGACGTACACGGCCAGCGCAAACTCCACGTTGGAAGCCTCGGCTCTGTGTACGCCTGTGCTGTGCACGGCCTCGACGATCGGCCGGATCTCAGAGAACGGGAGGTGCAGGGGAAAGCCGGCGATCTGACACGAGCAAAAAGGATTACAGGATTAAGGATTAAAAAAATAATAATAATAAATAAATAAATCAGTCCGTATCCAGGAGATCAGAATCAGGCTCGGCTCTCAGACACTCACCCTGTAGTCTCCCAGCAGGCTTTGCAGCTCGATGCGATGCTCCTCGGAGACCTCGCGGCCTCCGCTGCGTTCCAGGTTTGGCAGGAAGTGACGCAAGGTCGAGGTGCAGTAGCGGTTCCAGCGAGTCGGGTGTCTCGGGCGCCATTCCATGATCTTCTCCCTCAGCACCTTTTCTATCCTGTTGAACATAACGGTTTTGGTTCGGCTGAACTGATTTTTTTTTTTTGCCAAAAAGTTGATGTTTCATTAATAGTAATAAAACTGTGTTGTTTTTGATCAAATATGAGAGTTAAATAAGACTTTAGTGATTGTGAAGGAATTGTTTGGTGTGTAGTCAAAGCAATACAAATAACAAAAAGGCCGATTTTGTTCCATGCCAGAAGGTCAATAAGAAATAAAATGTAAAAAAAAAAAAAACTCCTTATATGGAAGTCTTGCCTGTGTGTGTTGATTTTTTGGAAAGCAAAGTTTGACAAAAATGTAGAACTATTTAAATGTCTCAACAAATGCTCATAAAAATTTTCAGATAATTTTTTTTTATTATAGAAAGAACTAAAAACTACCATACAGAAGTTAATGTATTTTTTTTGCCGTCATGTTCATAGAGTTGGTTAAAATAAAATGAAATTAATTTAATCATGTGGAATATACAGTAGATTGTGTTAAAAAAAAAAAGAATATATGATGCTCTATATTGCAAAATCCTGAAGCCTGTTTAAATTCATTAAAACACAGTAAAGAAAAGAGGAAAAAAAAAAGCCTAAAATGCTCCTAAACCTAAAATGCTCTGTGTTTTAAAGGATATTATAATTATTGTTGCCCAAAACTTTTAGCTTACACCTCTTAGTTAATCATGTATGTCAAAAAGCTTTTGAGCGACACCGACAGAAGGGGATAGTATTTGTTTTGCTGTCAAAATGGCTAATTATAACTTATACAGGAGCACTACTGGTTACGTTTGAGGTTCTTGAATTGTGAAAAAAGTTCAAACAAATGTTTATATTTCAACATGACATAATTCCACTGACTGAGAGAGAGAGAGAGAGAGAGACACAGAGAGAGAGACACAGAGAGAGAGAGAGAGAGACACAGAGAGAGACACAGAGAGAGAGAGAGAGAGAGAGAGAGAGAGAGAGAGAGACAGAGAGAGAGTGAGAGAGACACAGAGAGAGTGAGAGAGACACAGAGAGAGAGAGACACAGAGAGAGAGAGACACAGAGAGAGTGAGAGAGAGAGAGACACACACAGAGAGAGACAGAGAGACAGAGAGAGAGTGAGAGAGACAGAGAGAGAGTGAGAGAGAGAGAGAGACACAGAGAGAGTGAGAGAGAGAGAGAGACACAGAGAGAGTGAGAGAGAGAGAGACACACACAGAGAGACAGAGAGAGAGTGAGAGAGAGAGTGAGAGACAGAGAGAGAGAGAGACAGAGAGAGAGACAGAGAGACAGAGAGAGAGACAGAGAGAGAGTGAGAGAGACAGAGAGAGAGTGAGAGAGAGTGAGAGAGAGAGAGAGAGAGACACAGAGAGAGAGACAGAGAGACAGAGAGAGAGAGAGAGAGACACAGAGAGAGAGAGACACAGAGAGAGAGTGAGAGAGAGAGAGAGACACAGAGAGAGAGACAGAGAGAGAGAGAGAGAGAGAGAGACACAGAGAGAGAGACAGAGAGAGAGAGAGAGAGTGAGAGAGAGAGAGAGAGTGAGAGAGAGAGAGACACAGAGAGAGAGACAGAGAGAGAGTGAGAGAGAGAGACAGAGAGAGAGTGAGAGAGAGAGACAGAGAGAGAGTGAGAGAGAGAGTGAGAGAGAGAGACACAGAGAGAGTGAGAGAGAGAGTGAGAGAGAGAGAGACACAGAGTGAGAGAGACATACCTGTCCTGTAACTCTGCTGCAGCTGCCTTGTCTGTCTGCCTGTACACCAGCTCCTCAGGCTTCTCACACACACACACACACACACACACAGAGAGAAAGAAAACACTTCAGTCATTAATTGTAATGAATGGGTAGTAGTTCTTGCCCAGAACGGTGCTCTGGTGGAGTTTATGTTTCTGCTCCACACACTCGCC